>ML788963.1:105075-158777 GCA_009831015.1 Picea engelmannii
GATAAAGGAGTTCACCCCTCTCTTGGGCTACATCTCTTGGTCCAGCTTCCAATGGATCATTATTATTAATTGCTCAAAAGTGCTCAAAAACATGTCTTACAATGCTCAAACTGACAAACTGACTGCTCCAATGGCTTCAGAGCGTCCAAAAACCCCCGTCTGGGCTCTTTCGACACTTCAATCGGTCGAAAAACGAAGAAGTTAGGCCTCCTGGAAGTCCCCCCTACAAGCTTGTTGTCTCTGCATCTACAAAACGCACCCTTTCTGAATGAACCTGGCACACACGCAATATATAGCGTAAAAACCCAGCACCGGGTGCAACCGCGCCAACAGTGCGAACTGTAGGACAGTTATGGGTGCGCCAGCCCCTAACCGCCTAGCACCTCGGGCATATGGGTCATAATATGACCTCGCGCTATAATAAAAAGGGCTCTGTTTTATGACCGAATGAAGTACTGACACATGTCAGGTCGGTTTTTAAATCGTTTAAACCATTTTTTAAAAACCCCGCGCGCATATAGCAAAGGTCACATGGAATATACAATAGAACCATGGGTTTTAACATTTGTAAACTTTAAAACCCTGCGTGATATATATATGTATACGGTCACATAACAATGGATATGACCACGGGTCGGGGCTAAGCCCCGGCCCGACCCCCCGCCATTTAACACATAGTTTAACTTTAAATACAATACAACTCATATACATAACAAGGCACATCCGGTGGTCTGTTGGTCGGACGGTCTTTGCGAAGGTGCTATGTGGTGGGGGAGGTCCGGGGGTCGAACCCCACGGACTCCAATAATTTTACATAACAACCAAAAAACCAATAAAGGGGTGCCACGTGGTAGCCCATGACTGGGCCACGTGGCACCTTACCATTGACCAACAAAATGCCACGTGTTGCATCCCGATTCGTCCATGTCTGCCAATCAAACTCTGCCACATCATCACATGCCATGTCATAGTACGGTCGTACGACCTTGCCACGTCAGCCTGTACGGACTGTCCAGTCAGCATCATTTTTTTTGCATGTTTGACTTTATGAGAAGATGGCAATATCTCTCGCTCCTGACGTCCGTTTGAGACAAAACGAGTTGTGTTGGGTTCGCAATGACAAGGCCTACGCACTCGTCCGGTTTGGAGCGATTCCGGGCACTTTGAATTTTTGAGCAAAATTTGATCCCCTGATCAGCCATTCATATGTCCTCCTAGAAGATTTGTCCGATCGCTGTGGTTGAGAAAAAATGTGTTATTTTCTCTGAATTCTTGAATCATGTAATGTCCCTTCCATAGACTGTCGAATTTTCCATGCTTCCCCTTATCCTCATTTCGGGCATCCCATCTTAGAACCAAGTCACCTAGCTCAAAGTCATCTTCTTTAGTTCTTTTGTCAAAGATCTTCTTAATTCTTTCTTGGACAACCTGAGTTTTGTTGTATACTTCTTCTCTAGAATGCTGCAAGTGGATCATCTTATTTATCCTTCTTTGGGAGTCGATCGGCTCGGATTGCATCTCTTGTAGCAATTTCATGATAGGAACTCCTAAGGAAGTGGGGAAAACTACTTCAGTGCCATAGACCAACTAATATGGTGACATACCAATTGACCTTTTGGTGGTCATTCTGTTGGCCCATAGTGAGAAAACCAGCTTGTTATGCCATGACTTTTTGTTTTCTTGCAAAGTCTTCTTAATAATCTTCACCAGGGTCTTATTGGATGACTCTGCCAGCTCATTTCCCTGAGGGTAATAAGTTGTGGAATGACCCAAACCAATATGATACTGGTTGCAAAAGTCTATGAGCTTCTTAGATCAAAAAGCAGTTGCATTGTCAGTTATAATCTTTCTAGGACATCCAAAATGAGACAAGATATTATTTTCAAGAAATTTAATAATGACAGAATCATTAGCTTTCCTGCTTGGTACAACTTCGATCCATTTTGTGAAATAGTCTGTGGCAGTAAGAATCCAACTGTACTAGCCCAAAGAGGGAGGATGTATTTCTCCAATGAAGTCTAATCCCCATTGCTGGAAAGGAGCTTCAACATAGATTGGTTTCAGGGGCAAAGAAAGAAGCTTCTTTTTGCCCTCGAAAACCTGACATTTATGACACGAAGTCACATTCTGATGCACATTGGTGAACAACGTAGGCCAATAGAACCCAGCTCTGAGAATTTTATTAGCTGTGGTCTTCCATCTTAGATGACCACCACAGTCTCCTGCATGAAAATCCTACAATACTCTGTCAGCTTCATCTTTTAACAGACATTTCAACAAAATACCTCTAGGATCCTTCCAATATAGATTGCCTTCTAGAATGAAAAATTTTAATGCTTTCAATTTCAAAAACCTAGCTTTGGTTTTAGTCAGACCAGGGGGAGCTTGTAAGTTATGCCAAACAAATATTAGGTCTTCATACCATGGAGAGTTCAGAAATACCTCTTTCACGCTTGGAGTCGTCTGCTCTCTCTGTTCATCTACTACAACTAAGAAATTAATATCAAGAGCATGGAAATTGGATTCAACCATTAAATTTGCTAGACCTTGACCTTTAATCAGTTTAGTAGGCTTAATCTCTATGTCATACTCCAGAATGATAGCAATCCATTTTCCTCTTCTTCCATCTGGATTGTCCTGAGTTAAAATGTATTTTACTACCATGTTCGGAACATATGCGATGGTGTGGGAATGGAGAATATATAATCTAAAATCCTTTATGTCTTTTACCAGAGAAAAAGCTTGTTTCTCCATTATTTTATAATTCAAAGCAACATCTCTTAATGCTTTACTGAAAAAGGCTATGGGTTGTTCATACCCTTCGCTATTTTTCTGTAGTAATACTGCTGCAATGGTATGTTCAGAAGCGAAAGAAAAAAGATAAATATCTTTGGTGAAGTCAGGACTGATCAAGATTGGAGCCTGTGTGAGTGCAGGTTTAACTTGTTCAAAAGACTGTTTAGATTCAGTGTCCAATTTTATTTTTGTGTCCTTTTTTAACATGTTTTTGATTTTCCTGAGAAGCTCGGCCAGGTTAGGTATGAATCTTCTCAGAAAATTTATTTTCCCAATGAAGGATTGTAATTCTTTGATATTCCTTGGGTGTTCCAGTTTCTGAATGGCTTCTATTCTGCTGGGATCTATCTTAATTCCATCCTTAGAGATTATGTGCCCCAACATTTTACCTTCCTCTAATCTGAAAAGGCTTTTCTTAAGATTCAGAGAAATCCCAAATTTCCTGCATTTCTCAAATACTTGTCTGAGATGTCTTAAGTGCTCATCATCGGATTGGGAATACACAATTACATCATCGAGATAAATGACAATAAATTTTCCAAGTTCTTCTACAAAAGAGATGTTCATTTCTCTTTGGAAAGTGGCCCCAACGTTCATCAACCCGAAAGGCATTTTCATGTACATGAAGGTGCCCCAAGGTGTTGTTAAGGCTGTTTTCTCTTGGTCATATGGGTGAACGAGAACCCGGTTATAGCCTAAGAAACCATCCAATAAGGAGATTCGGCTGGATCCAACTACCTTTTGTAAGATGTGGTCCATTTTCGGCAAGGGGTAGTTGTCCTTTAGAGACACTTTGTTTAGGTTTTGGAAATCAATGCAAATCCTGATTTCCCCAGACTTCTTTCGAGTTGGGACCAGATTTGAAACCCATTTTGAAAATCGTAAGGGAACTATGATTTTAGCATCATACATCTTTTTAATTTCTTTTTCTATCAGGGGAAGTAACTTAGGATTGATTCTCCTAATTTTCTGTCTGAAAGGTTTTTGATCTTCTTTTATCGGGATCCTATGTTATATGATGCTCGTGTCATAAGATTTTAAATCTTCGTAACCCCAAGCAAACACGTTCGCATATTCCTTAAAAAGTTCAATGTATTTGAGTTTTTTCTCATGAGGTAAGGATTTAGAAAGTTTTACTATCATGGGCTTCTCTTCTATCCCTATGTTAACGTCTTCAACCTCTTTACCACTGGCTTCAATTTTTGTTTTTTTAGCTACATCATTAAAATCAAAAAGGTATTCTAAAGGAACTAAACCCCTAGGTAAAACATTACTTTTTAAGTGCAAAACATCAGATTCTATCTCATCTTCACCTAACTCTCCGGAATCTATCTTATTTACACTATCATTTCCAAAATCAGATTTATTTACATTTTCATCCTCATTTTCTAAGTCTATGTTTGTACACTCGAAATCATTTTTGCATTGTAGAAAATCTTCAATTTGGTCATCGTTCCCAAAAACCTGGCAGTATCTGATGTTGTCTGGGATAGTCGGTATGCACTTCACCTCCACCATGTATGGGTGAGTGGAACGAAAAGGTATCTTGGATGTAGCTGCTGACGTAGCTAAACCATCTGCTAAAATATTCTGTCCCTTGGGCATAACCTGTAAATCAACTTCAGTGAAACATTTAAGGGCATCCAAAACAACATTCCTATAAGCTTTGAGACGAGGATGTTTTTCTGCATACTCATCTCTGATTTGTTTGATAATTAATTTGAAATAGCCTCTTACCATGATTTGTTTGGCACCAACTTTCTTTAGAAGTTTCAGACCGAGCATCAAAGCTTCGTACTTGGCAATGTTGTTAGTGCATTGAATATTTAATTTGTAAGAATGGTTTTCCGAATACCTGGATTTGTGATTGTGCAACCAAACTCCTGCTCCAACTCCTTCTTTGCTTACAACTCCATTGAAGTCCATGCTCCAGAAATCTGCTGGCAATTCTTCACTTATCACATTTTTCTTTCTTTCTTCCTCAGCGAGTTTCTCTCTTATATCATCATCATTATACAGGATGAAAGAATCTAAGTCAGAGTGTGCAGAGTACAGAGGATAGTTATGTGTCTTTTCTTGGATGCTGACCATATATTTCATCAACGTCTCTCTGTACAATATTCTCTATTGCCTGAATACTAGGATGGTGGCATATGACATATCCAACTGCAAAGTACCTTTCAACTTGCCCCCCCAGGACCTGGACAACAACATACCATATCTTAGGGGAATGTTTGCGACCACAACATCCATAACCATGCTTTTTGTCAGAATCTGAACTAGAGTGATACATAAGTCCTTGATCAATCCGATACATCTGACTTTGCTGGAGTCAAAAGAGTGTAAGTCCTTGTAAGGTTTGGTGACCTCGAGTCCCAGTTTTTCCATCACTGCTTTAGGCATCAAGTTATGGGAAGCACCTGAATCTAACATAGCATTATGCATAATCAAGTTGTGTATATTAAGGCTAATGTAAAAAGGAGCGACAACACCATTGTTAGTCTGACCATCAACTTCAGGGCCAAATAGGAGTTCAAGTTGATCGTCGGTAATATTTACAGTGTCTAAATGATTCACTGATCCAACAGTTAAGGCCTTCATGTCTATATCAGATTCAATGCTTAGCACTTTGATCACCCGTGATCAGTAAGCGTCCTTACTCATCAACTTGAAAAGGGGAATGGGAATTTTCACTTTGGCTAATTCCCCTTCGAGGCTGAAAGGAGTAGGTTCTCTTCTTTGGTTCAACAATTATGATCTATCCACCATAGTCTTCTGGGCAGAAGTATTTGGTGGGTTGGTTGATGAAACCTCAGTATGCATTGATCTTTGTAAAATGGTAAGGTTTCTTTTTGCTAGAGCTTCAACATTACCTTTCTCAGGGATCTTCTTGGTAGGAGGCTCAGGGGATTTCTTGGTTTCGACCATTTTCTTCGTTTCGGTTACCTTTTTTGGGGAATTTTCATCCATCTTCTTACTTCGCAAATTATATTTCCTGTGTACCTCCATAATGGCATTTTCAAATGCCTATTGTTCAGTGTCTTCAACTTATTCGCTCACCTGTATTTTAGAAAGAAGGAAAAGTTCTTGCTCTTCCTGAGTGAGGAAAATAGCTTCATTATTGTGAATACCCATGAGGTTTATGTGAGGGTCATCCAATTCTTCAATTACCTCTTCTCCTTCATCGACATAATTTTCCTATAGGGGTGGTCTAATTTGTTGATCAGGACCCCTTTGTTCTCTTTGATCCCTGGGATCTCTTTGCCTGATTTGAGAAGGATTTCTTCTGAAGTTAGGATTCCAAATTTGTGGAGTAGGTTGACTTTCTTTAGGAGGATTTATTTTGGATACAGTAAGTCTCTCCATCATCCTTTCCATTTCTCTAGCTAAGGAATCCAACTTGGCGTCAGAAGAATATGTAGAAGGTTATTCTTTAATCGCGACTCTCCTTTCGGTCCCCTGTCATGCCCTTTTAGCCAACAGGTTGGCCTCCACACTTATTGTGCTTTTCTGCATGTCCTCCAGGGTGGTGGAATTTCTTTCCCTTAATTGATATGACATATCGGCGTCGAAACTGTCAGGGATTTTTATCAGTGCTAAACCTTGTGGGGGTTTAATATCGGTTGGAATTGCATTGTACAGATTATTGAAGCAGGTGCAGTAATCTTGAGTTGTCTCACCTTGATTCCTTCTGATGTTTTTCGTATTCTGACAAGATTTGGAGAGGATTTTTATTTACCTCCCATCTGTCTAGAAAAATTCTTTGAAACACTATAAGGTCGAGCACTGAGGCAGCACGCAAACCTTTGTACCATTTCTTAACGTCACCGGTCAAACTTTGCGCAAACAATCTCATTTGAACGTTAGCTTCATCTACTTCCTGCAGATAAAAATAGTCATTCATTTTATCAACGTGTTGTTGTGTGTTTAAGGTCCATGTCCCATCGAACTGTGGAAGTCTTGTTTGATAATCCTGGGGCATAGCATGTAGAGGTGCGGCCAACACCAATGGAGCATATCTGGCTGCCATGATAGGTGGAGGAGGTGGGACAACAACCTGGATGATAGGAGGGGCGGTGACAGAAGATGAGGAGGAGGAGGGGCTTGCTGGCACGGAGCGAGCGGTTTGAGGTTTTGTAGTGGGAGATTATATTTTAGGGGTCTAGGGTTGAAGGATTTTTGGGTCTAAAACAATTTCAATTATGAATCTATCCGATTTCGTTCTAAACAGGCTTTGCTCGAAAATGGTGTCAAAGTCGAGATCTTGAAGGGTAACAAGTTCCTCTGGGAGGGAAAAGGACTTGTGAAGGAGACTATGACTCCCTGAACCTTCTGTAACGGTCTTCTTTCTAAGTAACTATTCTAGATTATCAGTCGCTATTGCGGGTTCTGGGTCTGGGTGAGATCGACTATAAACTCTTTTAGGAGCCAGATTTTTCTAATTTTTATCTATTTTTAGTTTTATGAGTCTGAAATTAATATGCACAAACTTTTAACAACCTCTAAACATTATTTCTTTCTCAGATTTACAATTTTTTCAGAAACAAGATCTTATTCTAGGGAAAAAGAAAACGTGGGGTTGAAATTTTGTTCAGTTCCCCAGTATGGTCGCCGCTATGTTAACGCTCTGTAAATTCCCAGAGGTTGTCGGGAAAGAAGAAATCTACGAGAGGTAACTTTATATAACCACTTCGAAACTGGAATCTAGCCCTACCAGTTTCAGAGAGGGATCTCTCTGTATGATTTAGCTATGTTCTATCTTTAAGATATTAGGCTAGTTATATAGAATGAAATAAGATTGAAAAGGTTTGTTGTTTTTTGTTGAATTGGCTGAAGGCGGTTTACACATCCATTGGGCTATGGGGTTTGTATTATAATGATAGAAATCTAAACCAAAAACAAAAGATTCTTTTCACAGGGAAAGATAATGCATTCGTTGGATTCTTTTAGCAGTAAAATGATGAATAGTAGAAAAGATGAGAATGTCAATTAAAGTAAAGAAGCATTTAATAATTTCTTCACTGTAATATCAAAAGATAAACATTAAGATCTTTCAAAGTCTGAAACAGGGTATACAAAGATAAATCTTGCAACATACATTACTTTTAAAATATTTAGATTAGAAAAACAATATGACAATTGAGAAAGAAAAACATTCAACATAGAAAAGAAAACATCACCAATGAATAACACATGAGAATCCTGTGAAAAATGTCTCTTTGTATTAATGGAAGATCTCTTGATAAAGATTAGAGTCTTGTAGATTGCAAGGCGTAAAGATCAACCCTCAGTACTTCAAAGTTTGAAGTATTTATAATCAAAATTACATATGACCTTGTCATTAAAGATCAGGATGTGGCAAATCTAAATTTAGCTAACTAACTTAACAAGATACAAAAATTTAGGAAACTGCTTGATGACGTGTTGAAACTTCATGCTGATTTCTGGGGTGAGTCATTGGTGAGGCCTCTGTACGACCTCGTCTGACTGGATAGTTGACTAGGCTTGGACACCTCATCAACTACTCGATCAAATTGCAAAGCTCTTCCCATTGAAGGTAACTGGGAACGTTGACTTTGAGTAATCTTCAGTATACTTCATCCATATTTGTGTACGTGGTGAAAGTTGGCTTGATGATGAAGATGTTCCGGATCTCATGCTGTATACTGATGTCTAACTGTAAAGAATCTAAGAATGCCTTGCCCGTGATACTGCCTTGTATTCCTGAGAATTTTGAACTATCCTTAGCCACAGTGGCTAGCTTCTTTTTGTAATCGGAAAGTGTCATTAACTTGTCATTTATAACTCTCATACCAGGAAGGCCTTTCTTTTGCAGATCTTTGATCTTGCTAAAAAACCTTTGCACTCCTGCATCCATGGTCTGGGCCTTTTCCTCCAGCTGTAGCATTAGTCCTCTCTTGGTCAGGACCCTCTTGACCTCAAGGATGGTCTCTGTCCTATCTTCTATATTCAAATCCTCTAGGTCCTCTCTGGTTTTAGAATTCATAAATTTGATGATCTCAGCAGCTTCTGTGGGCATCTCTCCTAGTTCTGCTCTTATCTTTTCAATAGCTTGCTGACTTCTTTGCACCAACTCCTTTTGCTCGAACATGATTTGTATCATCAGACATATTTCATTCATGGACTTGGTGATGTCTATCCAGACACTTTCCTTGACCTCGGCAAACGTTTTTCCTACCACTGTTTTCTTTTGAAGCTGTTGCAATTCCTGTTTGAGCTGGTCTGATGTTTGTTTTTCCTTTGAGTAGCTAGTTTGGTAAGAAGACTTGAGTTCCTGAAGGTTCTCAATCCCCTTTTTGAGTCTACTAATCTCTGTCTCTTTCAAATTCATTTCTTCCATGGATCTAGCTAGTTCAACCGTCTTCTGCAGGGCTATCAGTGGAGTTGTCGAGGGAATTTCTGCTACAGACGTTGTGCTTACTCCTGTGAGTGGAACTGCGCTCAGTGGGATGACCTCCATGGGATTTGACTACTCCTTCTCTTTCACTAGTTTTTCCAATTCCACTTCCATTTCCTTCAGCTGTGCATTCTGCTCCATGATGAGCTTGAGCATCTCATCCCTTTCCCCTTTTGTATCCGCTATTTCCTTTGCCTATGAATCTTTTGTTGGTGGTAGTTTCAACTGTTTCCTCAGAGATGCTATATCAACATTTTTCTTTTTGAGCATCTCCTCGACTGCTGTCACATTCGAGGGATCATATATGATCTTGAGGACCAGTTCCTCCAACATCTTAATCCTGTTATCCTTGGCAAAGAATGATATTTTTCTAACTTCAACTGTGTTTGGACATTGTTTAGAGATACTTGCAACTTGGAGGTAGAAGTAGAGGCATGTGCCAATGTGGAGAAAACAATTTCTCCAATTTTCCTATGCAGATCCATTTGATCTTTTGGATGCACATATTTAGTGTGAAATTCAAATGTTTCCCTTTTGCAATCGGTGATTACTTTTGGGTCTGGCACCTGTGCTTGCAGAAATGCCATGTGCATTCTACCCTTCTCAGTGTCGAATGCAGACAACAGTCTGTGTTGTGCAGTTGATGTTTTCTTCCAGAACTGAGCATACGTGCTGCTGGTCAACATCTGATTTTTCTTTTTGATTAGATCATACTTCTCAAAAATACTCAATTTTGGTCCTATTTTTCTCAGCTGGTTGATTGGTGGAGTATCTGTAGGATTCTTGGGAAACACTGTAGTCATGATTTATTTGTTGCTTGTACTAAAGAGCGACAGATCAACCTCCATAGTTGTAGTGGATTGAATTCCCTTTTCACCAGCCGGGTCAGGTGCCTGACTAATTTTTGGCCTCTTGGTGTGTAATTGGAACTCTTCAGACGATACTTCAGTGATGGAAGGTGAAGTGTCCTTCTTGGGCGTTTTCTCCTTAGGAACCTGTGGTGTAGTTGTCTGGGAGATAGTGACTGAAAGGTCCTGCTATTCTATCTCAACCAGAGTGTTTGGC
Organism: Picea engelmannii; assembly: GCA_009831015.1. Classification (NCBI taxonomy): domain Eukaryota; kingdom Viridiplantae; phylum Streptophyta; class Pinopsida; order Pinales; family Pinaceae; genus Picea; species Picea engelmannii. The sequence continues at coordinate 115,355 of ML788963.1, forward strand.
TCCCTGTCTGTTTGGTTGGCGAACTTCTCTATCTCAGGCCTGTATGTGTGGACATATGGGATATTACTATTCTTAATTTTCATCTCTAAAATTATCCTGCAGGGGTCATAATTCCATATGAAGCTAGAAAAAAACTTCATTTCCTTTAACAATTTATCTTCTTCCTCCCCAGTGCCTTGGCTATTGCAGATGAATGACCCAAACTGCCCTTTGATTCTGAGCTGCTGCTTCTTCTTCAGAGACACAAAATGTATGTCATATGAATTAATCATTTGCCTTATGTATTCTAGGGAAAATATTCTCATGGGCAGATACTTGGGTAACTTGTATGGAGCCAATTCACACCCATACACTCTGATCTCTGTGTGGTTCTGGTACAGGTACTAATCTCCCATTTTTGCAAGGTCTGAAAGGTGTAATATCCTTTGAATTTCCTCATTTATTCTTAGATCAGGTCTGCCATTGAGCATGCTCACTACGGGATGGTAAAACTGCTAGATAAATTGTTTGAAGCTGAATTCTATAGAGTTGTGTCTGAGCAGTGAAGTCCATGTTGTCACCGCCTGTGGCCTCCCATCCTTGTCCATATTCTGCATCGAAAAGGAGAATTTGTCCGCTTGAAAGAATATGAACATGTAAGCCGGTATTGAGGAATACCGGAGCATGCCTTCTGTGGAAAAATTTGAGAATTGCTCATGAATTTTGTTTGCCAGGAAGGTGTTGTAGTCGAACTGAGTGGTGGGTTTCTCATCTGTGGAGAACATGGATAGAAAACCCAATATGGGTTCATCCACCCATTGATCCAAAAAATATCAAGGAGGGTGTAGAGCGATGAGATGACCTAGTTTCCCTTCACTGAGAATAGGGATGAAGGATATGGGGGATTTGTAGTGGGGAGCTGAGTGGCCTGCGAGAGAAAAAGTTCAAAAATCTAAGCTCTTTGGGGAAATGATAATTTTTGGTAGAGTTCTATGATGATTTCAAGGTTGAAAGGTGAGGCCGATTCATCTCTGGGTATCTTCATCATCTGATCAATGGTTTCTGGTGTAATGAAGAACAGAGTTTCTCTAGATGAAGAAAATATGTCTCTCTGGTTGGGAAGGTAATGAGCTTGGCATTTGAGGGCGAATTCGGGGAAATGGTGAACCTGGGGGAAAAGATATAGGGGAAGGTTTGACTCTGAGAGCCCAATGTTGTCACTCTGGTCAAGGAAAACCTCTTTGAGCCATGACTACAAGTCGATGAAGTCGAATTCACATTTGGTGTCTGCGATTAAATGGTCTTTGTCGGCCAGAGGGATCCTGTCGAGGTCGATAGGGGGCGGGAGGAAAGGATTTTCCTCAGCTTCTGTTCTCTTTGATTTTGGTGCCATCGTTGTAAAAATACTTGTAAATCAAACAATCGTTAGTGGGGATGATGATGGATTTGGACAGTTGACTGTAACGGAGAGGAAAACACGGAAAATATTCTCTGGTGCGGTGACAGGGTAAATGACAAGGGAATGAAGGGTGAAGGTAGTTTTGAGCAAACGGGTACTCGTTGGGTGCGGGAGACAGGTCAATAGGTTAATGGATAGGTTAGCTAGTAATAAATGGCCAACGGGTCATTTAGAGCATGAGATGGAAAATGAAAATGACTGAAGAATATGGCTGGGCGACGTGGCGGGGGTTGATTGGGGAGTAACCATGGTGAGAGGACTTGTAAAGGGTGAAAAAGGGGAATGGACTGACAAAGTAATAAGATGTGACCTCTAGGGTAAAAATGTATATAATGACGTCATTGGGTGACAAGGTATGTCAGACCTTGGGAGGCGGTGGGAATCTGACCCAATAGATTCCTACCACGTAGATGAAAAAAGGGCCCGCCAGAAAACATTCCATTCTGGATCGCCCCCTACGTTAAAGACAGATCGGTCGGGAGGGTCCAAAAAACACCATGAGCCATTGATTTACATGCTTTCTTCTTAACTGTAGATATGTGCGCAATGTTTAAACTTCATTTCAGACCCCCCCCCACCATTAAAAGCAGAACGGTCGGGGGGGTCCGGAATCCAATCTAGGTCGTGGATCTAGGCACTGACTCTTGAGCCGTTTAGATGTGCTCCTTTTCTATCTTCGATTCTAAACCCCCCCCACTATTAAAGGTAGAATGGTCGAGGGGGTACRGAAAGACTTGTCAACTGTAGATCTGGGCACTCACTCCTCGACCATTCATCCATGCGTTGTGCTTAACTATGAGTGTGAAGGCATATGTGCTCCGAAAAACTTAGTATAAGTGCATATTGTGGGTTTTCCCAAGCTTTTCCATGTTTTTATCACCAAGGGGTTAGACATCAAACCTTTTAAACCTCAAAGATATGGTTCAACATTGATCATCATGCTTGTTTTATTGAGATAAAGCAAACTACCCTATGCTCTAACCTAATTACCTATGCCAATTAGCCTAGATTAAACTATTGGACTAAGAAATTACTCTATCCTGGGGTTATCTAACCAAGATTAGGTAGTTTGGTCAAATTTATTCACTAACTAACCTAGATCATTTGGCTAAGATTAAATAGTTTAGCCAAGCTTATTCACTACTCCTATCAACATAAATTTAAAATAACTTGGCCATGCTTGAATGGTATGGACCAAATCATTGTTATTGCATGGGGCTCTATTGAATTTCTTTTATGCCCTCTTTTATTCTTTTTCTTTATTTTCTTTCTCTTTTCTTTTTCTTTTATTTTTCTTTTTCTCAAATTATTTGCAGAATGGAAAATCATTTGATAAACAAAAACACTAAAGAGATAACATTTCATTCACCAGTTGATCCTATAAATTATAGGGTTATAACAACTTCGACCCTCATTTCTCCTCTGAACTCTTCCAATCCTCTATCCTTCCTGAGCTTGATTCTTTCTGCAAAATCATGAATTCTCAGGAATCTTGCGCACACTCCTTGCAGCCTTCATGAAAATCTTTGATTATCTGACAACTCCAACTCTGCGCACTCTTTGTGAAAAAATTTCCTCAACCACTCACTTGGTTTGGAAAAGTATAAGACTCTCCTCAACTTGCGCACACCTTGCACAGCCTTGTGCTATACTTGCACTTCTACTAGTATAAGTTAACACTATCTCTCCTGAGCTTTTATGAGGTAAAACTCAGAATCTTGTCGACACACTCCTTGCGGACTTTCACTGCACTCCTTGCAGGAATTCTCAGGAAGAGAAACAATTGAAACTTATACTCTTCTCATGGACTTCATACATTAAACATGATATCATATACATACAACATTTAAACAAATGCATAACATAGACTAGAAATAGACTGTAAACATACCATTCAATAGATACACCCAACAACCATAGTACACCATGAAATTGGATCAAATCCTCCTTATATTCATTCAAGTGCTTCTGTACATGGTCTCAATAACAACAACTCTCTACTCATACAACTTCTAAAATCTCTATTCTTCTTTGTTCTCCTATGCTATCTTACTCTACTGCCCTTACAATGAGAATGATCCTACCATACATATGAGGGAGTCTTCTTGAGTTTTCCCTCCTACTACTCTAATCTATATTATCAAATTAAAGACTACCATATACTTTACATTTATTACAATAAATGTCCACAACCGACATATGAGAGAAAACGCTCAAGATATGTATTACAATTCCCAAAACATTAAAAGCAAATACAACCTTACAGCTATTACATTAATGTTTCTTCTTTTGAAATTCAAAAAAATGTCTTCAAAATGTGCATTGGCATATATATCTATCCTCCACTTGTGTTTATATGGCGATGCTCTTGCATCAATCTACCCTCGGGCAACAAGATACACAATGTATTTCATGTATCATGCTTAAAAAGAGCCATAGGGAAACACATCATTCCTATTGAGGAACTACCACCTTTGGATGGGGAGGGGCAATTGATATTGATACTGGAGGAAGTGATAGAAGTAAGGGAGAACATTCTAAGGAAGAGGAGCATCAGGGAATACTTGATCAAATATAAGAGCTTACCTATAGAATATGATACGTGGGAAAGTGAACAGGTTCTTCAGGAGATAGGGTTATAATTTCTTGTGAGGAAGCAATTTCCAGTAGGGGAGACTATAATGTCCCCCACCTCTTCATAAAGAGGGTGTGAGAGACTTAATAGTCTAGTTGTCCCTAGTAGACTATAGTCTCATGAATCATGGGGACCAAGAAACCCCAAAGTACTTACCTAAGAACAATTTTATAATTCTAAGTTGAATTTGGGGAGAAAAGGTAAAATGAATAAAGGAAAAGACCATGAGAGGAAAAGCAAGGAGTTAACCCCAGGAGATGGTCAAATAACTCAACAAAGAAATAGATTAGGGTATAAAAGAGAAAGGTGGACACATCTCTCATTTAATTATGGATTATTATAACTTTTGCATCTTCATCTCTTGAGCACAAATGCGTTTTGAGGGTTTTGGGATAACAAAACCTAGAGATCAGTTTAATGGTGAAATATCCCACGTATCCTGATCCAAGCTTGGTCATGGAGGTGCAATATTCCTCCCTCACCATTATACAACATGTATAGGTCACTCAATTAGCACAAGAAGAGGTATTGCATAGCTTCAAGAGGTTTCCAGCAGGAGGGCACACCATCTGAAGAAGAAATTCTCAATCTGGAGAGAGGAGGAGGTTTTGGGGCCTAAGGGATATTGGGTTTTCATTGTTTGGTCTAGGGAACCCTTTCTATCCCATTGTGGAGGAGGTTTGTCTGTTATTTATTTTATTTGGAGCTTGGCATGAGTTGGAGAGGAGGGCACACTGCAAAAATATGGTCCACCCATTTGAGGGGTCAAATCTTCTTCAATCAACTTGAAACTCTGCCAGGGGGTTTGTCTTACCCCGATCTACTGTTCTAGCAATTTTGGTAGAATTTGGAGGTTTCTAAGAGGGAGGTTGAAATATTGGATATTTATAGCCAATCAAGAGGGTGCAACTTAGCCAGGGGGATTGGATATAGCTCTTGAAGGGAAAGAAACTAATCTTGTCCTTTTCTCCAATTAATTGTTGTGCCTTTGGAGGATATTCTCTTCAGTTTTGGAGCTTGTTGGAGAAGAAATTATTCCATCTTGGTTATTCTTCTTGTATTATTCCAGATCTACATATCTACTGTATTAAGATCACTCTACTATCTAAATGAATGTTAGATATGAAGTTGTTGGCACTATATTGATATTCATTGCTTGTATCTTGTCATTTTCTTGTCTTACATGCTTAGATATATATATCTCCATGCTATAATATCTAAGGAATAAACCTTGAATGCGCAACTTGATGAGACAAACCTACATAACAAATTGAAACAATAAAAAATGATTAAAAAATAAAAAAACAACTTGGGAACATTACATGGGTCATATCATAAATTCCATAGACTCATCTTCGTTATGTCTCACCCAGTAACATTCCTACCAATATTTTACATGGGGGAGGGATTTAAGGAGAGAAAAGGTGATCTTTTCAATGCTGGGATTTTTTTGAATAAAGTAATACCATTCTAATATATTCAACCATGTAGCCAAATCATATGCATATATATAACCTTCAAATAAGGGGATATCAAAGTTAAATTATACGTTGAAGGGTGTTGCGCCTCCAAAATGGCTACTTGTTGAGGGTTCCTTGCCTATCATCAACAATCATCGAAGGATCTAGGAGAAATTGTCCATCATCTCATTCCATTGTCATGCGAGGGACTCCTAGAGTAACATTTTTAAAGGATCTCCTTGTCCACCATCTCTCTTTTTTTCCACCATGGGGGGTTTTCTTGGGTTGATGAGAGTGGTTGTCCCCAATTGAAACTAGCTCGTGACCTAGCTCTCTATACCCTAACCTTGTTGGGGAAATGCACTAAGAAATAACAAGCAATATACTGCTTTGATACCACTTATTTTTATTATATTGAGAAAAAAATGAGAAAATATAACAGAGAACACATGAAATTAGTGAAACCCAACTTCTATTAATGAATAAAATATCATAATACTATAGAACACAAACTAGATAGAATAGTGGTAGGTTATCTCTGAAGAGAAATAAATGGTGGTTACGCTCATTCAAAGAAAGATAATACAATGGGATGCAATAATATCCTTTTAACATAAATCGATAACCCTAAAGTTCCAAAACCCTAACCTCGAGAGGTGAAGTGCCAAAAGGTTTGCGAACTTTGAGGTGGTTAGTTGATGTGTCAACTTCTCGGGGGCCCACCTTTTGCATACAATGTATGTTTGGGGCATTTGTTAGCTCATTGGAAAGATCTAATCGATAATTTCAATTATTGGCAGGGCCTAATTATGTGATAGCAATCCAAGGCCCCCATAATGGCCAAAAATCATCGTTAAGGGCCTCAAAACTACCCCATTAGTTTAAGAACTAAAAATCATAACAAAAATTGCCAAGATGGAGAACCGTGATGAATCAGTGGAAGAGGTGGGTGGCCACCGATATCCATTTGGATCAGGGTAGTTAACCAAGGGAAAATCACACACAATGTTCAATTTTCCACAAAATCAATGAAAACACCTTAGTTAGGTACTACCCCTTGAGTAAGGCTCAAGATTAATGAAGGAAAATGACATAGAGTCCAATCAATGGCTCACACAATTCCAATATTAACACAAGAATTAAGCATATGATTAATCAAACAAAGTGTGGTGGGAAGGATCTCGGTCTTACAACACTCCCAAAAACCTTAGGTGTTGTGCAGGGATCTTACTACCACTCCAAACCCTAATGAATGCTCCTATTTTGGGCCGACATCATACTTAATGTTGGTTGCGAACATAGATTATTTTAGGGGACAAATTTCACAAATGGGCGAATTTTCCATGGTTTTCCCCCCAAAAAAGATTCACCAATTTCCATTTTTTCTAAAATTGATTCTCCCAAATGCCACAGAATAAAATTAATTTACCTTAAAAATCGCCAAAATTTTATAGAAACTACATAAAATCCTTAGAAATTTGAATATTTTTACAAAACTATCACCAAACATTTTACATTTTACATTTTACATATTAAGGAATAGTAATATTAGCCCATGTTTCTACATTTTAATATAAATTTCCATCCTTAAAACTATCCTTGTTTGTGGAACTTGATTATCTTCCTGACTTGGAGGTCTTTGCTTCAACCATGTTTGGATCCCATTTCTTGATGGGGGGTTGTGGGGGGGATTACTCCCCAACATCTTGTCCAGGGTTTGGGGGAAATTCCCCCGAAGAGAATTTTTTTGGAATACTGCCTTGTAAAATATTGTAATTTCATAGTCAATTCAAATCGTTCATCATTAGGTTGCAGATTTGACGGTAGAAGTTATGTTAGGTTTTTTTCCATAGAAGGAAACCCTATTTTATGTATGAGGGAATTGTATTGTGGCTATGGATGAGAGTGAATATTGTATTATGAGAGAGGATACTGTGAGAAAATAAGAGGAAGTTGCAGTGGGTGTGTTGTAGGATGTATTCCTTCATTTGCTAGATAATAATAAAGGAAGGACTGGAAATTTCTCTTGTGGATGTATCCCATATTGAGTGAACCACATATATCTTTGTCTCTATTGTATTTTGTATCTTTTGTGTTTTATTTTTGCATCTGTTTTATATTATTTCTCTACGATTCTCTTTTTCTAACACTTGACAATGAAACCCCTTTAAAAGGATATTACTACCACCCTAGATCCCAATGAATTGACTTGGTTAGGAAAATATCTTAATTTGTATTGGTGTCCCAAAGGTCCAAAATAACAATTGGTAGGCACAAGTAGATAATAATATCCTTGATTGGTTAGGTACACTCCTAGCCTCATAAATCCAATGAATAAAGTTATAGAAGCAAATAGTTTGTTCCCCAATATCATAGCATAGATTATTTACTAAGGTAGAAGTTCTCAACATTTCTTCCTTGGATATCCCCTCAAGTAAATGGACCTATCTTTTTAAACCTCTCACAAGTATAAGAAATCTTTCTAGGATTAGTTCTTCTCCATCCCTCCCTCCTACTAGCTCATGCAAGGGTGAAATTAGAAATATGATTAAAATTACAAGTGTCATAAAGTGGGTAAAAGTAGAATATAACCCATTCCCTTTGGATCTTTTTACCCTAGTTAACTTTAGTGGTCACTTTCCAAGGATTTTTCCTTACCAAGGATTGAATCCTAAGCATTGGGATTATGTGTTCACATTTATTTAACATGAGCTCCTTTCTTTTGGATGTAATTTCCCCACCTCTTCCTCGATGTGTCAACCTACAACAAATTAGCCTTTTCCAATACTTACAATATATACAAAATCCTCTTAAACATGGAGGATCCAATGTATCATAATAAGAAATCATATAAATCATATCACCTATACATGTCATTGACAAAATACTCATTAGGTAATATGAGTGTTCAAACATAATCCATCATTAATTATATTGATACTCCATAATGATAATTAAGGAATATCAATGCCCAATAATCACATTAAGGAATTGTAATTGTCAATAATCATATTAGGGAACATCAATGCTTAATAATCACATTAAAAAATCACAATGCTCAATAATCATATTAAGGAATATCAATGTTCAATGTATCCTAAATAACCACATATGTCTCCATTTATAAGATGGCTAGTCATCAACTAAAGAAATCAACAAAAGGGAGCATGAGTCCAAAACATCATCTTGTAACAATCGTTCCAAGGTATGCATAATAACCAAGGATAGAAGGTCAAAGTTTCAAATATTAATTATACCAGACATAAGCATTGTTGGCATAGGGGTAGACCCATGGTTCAACGCTACAACAACACACCAACAAAGCCCTAACTATCGGCCCTTTCGACAACACCTACAAAGTAGATGAAGTCTCACTCAAGGTAGTGGTAGGGGTGGTTGCAAGATTCAGGTGTCTGCAACCTTATATGGGACACATATCTATGATTATATATCTTATTAGAGCACTTAGCATCATTATTTCCTCAATATACAATCAATAACCACTTCGCTTATAAGACAGAGCTTCACAACACTCACACTAATCTATAGTATTCAAGCACTTAGCATATACAAATGGATCAACCCAAGCATATCAAGCACTAAGCATGAATATCTAGATCAAATATAACATTCTCACATATAATAAGCACCAAGCATGAATAGATCTATTTAAACATATCAGAGCACTTAACATATAACATCTGAACATATCAAGACAAAGCACAAATCATGCAACATAGTGTTTACGTGGTTCACCCCAACCCTGGGGCTACGTCCACCAATTCTTATTCTTTATTATCTCCAGTCAATCGATTAGAAGAACAGAGCATCAAAACCCTTACCTCGCACAGGACAAAAGATCTGCGCAATTCGCTAGATCCTTCTTCCTTGCATTGCAACAAAAAGCCTTCTACAGTCTTTCGCAGGGACTTGCACTCAACTCTACAATCCTCACACACTATGCACAGAGCAATTACAATCCTTTGATCACATAGATATAGCACTTAGCCATTCCTTTAGCACTTAGCACACCGGCCTATATCACATAGATGTACTACTACTTCTATCTAGCCTAGGCATCTATTTATATATTACAAAATAGGCCTAAACATGGGTAAACCCATGAGCCAACATCCCATTCATGTTACATATTCCCAAAAACTCAAAAAGGGGGCCAAAATCCCGTGATATCTGCTTCGAATTGCGCTCCTCCTTCGACAAGATGTCGAAGTCCCAGAATAGGTCAACATGACCAAGAAACTCCCAAAACTTGGTTAAGGGCCAACAACCCCCCAACACTCACATGTGACTCATCCCGAGTCACTCAGGTCTGAGTAGTTCTACCTCAAATGCCTCGAGCTTGGCTCAAGATGCTTCGACTTGTTGCTTTTTTTTGGCCTCTTATTCAGTGAACTCCAAGATCAATTCATCGTTCACTGGCCCTTCTAGGAATTGTTCTATTGTGAGGACGACTTGTTCTAGCTCTGTTCCTTGGCTCTCGATCTCATAAAACAAAAAGCATGCCTTATCTTGCATAGGTTGGATTTGTTGAGTGACTTCCATCAATTTTCTTTAAATCATATGAATCTGATGTTGAGCTGTGGATTTTTCTTGAGATCTCTTCATCCTTTCTACAACTGACAGGGCCTTCAACTGTTCCTGTAGTGTATCTGTGTTCTGCTTCGCTTCTTGGAGCTGTGACTCCAGTGTCTGCAATTACGGGTTTTCAGTGAGATTTTCATAGGTCTGGGCACTACAGTTACTAAGATGCTTGCACTCCAAGGCAAGAGATTTTAATCTACCCACTGTGTTGCGAGCAGTTGCTTCTCATTGGTATCTTATCTCCTGAGGTGTTTTGGGTACAACTCAGAGCTTTAGATCTGCAATGCATTATTGGAGCTTCTGGATTACCTCTTCCAGTTGTGCCACCTATTGTGGAACTTGTTCCTCGGTCTGTACTTCGATTATTGTCATAGAGCGAAGTGATTTGTTGACCCTTTCCTTAACTTCCAATTGCTCGATGAGAAACTGTTCCTTGCTTTGCTGTAGCTCCAATTTTTCTTTATCACATTTCACTTATAGAGCCAACTTTTCCTTTTCTGCAACACTTCTTTGGTCCTCAAGGTCTTTCTGTACTTGCGGTAAAGTCTGGGTGTCTTTTGATGTCTCTTCGTGAGCTCGTCGAAGGCGAGCTTCAACTATATCAACAATGCGATGTAATTGAGCGGGCTCATCACCTAGTTCTAGTGTTCCAACTATTAGGGGTGTAGTGGATACTGCGCGGCTGGACTGTAGTGCCTACTACACTCCTTGGAGTTCATCCTTAATGCAACTGAACACCTCCTCCTGCTTAGCTTCTTGCTTCTCTTCTATCTCCAGTGAAGCATAATTCAGTGTTATGACTATGAATTCGAAGTCGTCTAAGGTGAGGGTGGTCTCGAATTTGGTTTTGGTTGCTTTCATTTTCTTCCTTGAAGAAGGTTTTGGAGGGGAAACCTTCCTTTTCTTCGAGGGATCCTCCTCGTCTCTTGGAAGTGTAACCTCTCCTTTCTTCTGTTCTTTTTTGTGCCATCACCTCCTTTCTCTGCTGAGATAGATGTGGTCTTCACGGATGTGTTGTCTAAATTGTGGACCTCTTTTGTCTTCTTTATCTTGCTAGGTCCAACTGTATCCGACGCAGTTTCGGGGCTGTCAACATTGGACATCTCTACGGGGTCCACTGGAACAAGGAGGTCCACCAACCATTCCTTGGTAATATCCTCCAAGTCATCCTCCATTAACTTGTAGTATGATTGTAGTTGTTGTCTATGCTCATCAGCGTGCGCTAGGATATAGGGAAAATGGCATTCCGTGTTGAATTTCATCAAGGGTCTAAACTTGTGAAGTGTGTTTGGGGTTATGCGAGGCGTGTTCTGTATGGATACCTTCAACTGGTTATAATACATGTGGAATACGACATTTGATTGCCACTGCTTGTTCATGTCGTTGGAGTACCACAACGTACTGAACTTCACGGCTAGAGGTTCAAATGGCTCAGTGTCTGGGAAGGTTGCACCTTCCGACATCACCGTAAGTATCCTTTATCCTCTGGGAAAGAGCGCGATCTGCGGTCTTTCTGGGGTAGAAATCCTGTGGGTCAGGGCCTTGCATGCTAATCCCTTTGATCCAATTAATCAAAGTCAGATCCATTGTGATGCAATGGTTCAACCATAAGTACCCTCCATGATAGAAATACAACAACAACTTGACGCACACGTTCACTTCTTGATGCTTCCCGAAGTGAGGAATATTCATTACATTAAGTAGCGTGGACTGCGCTAGGTTCATGGTCCACTGTTGGAGAATGATATTTTAATTCTTTCCCTTGGTTCTAGTCAAATACTTGTATGGGGATAACATATTGTACACTTTCCTTTCGCCGAGGTTGAAGTCACTAAACTTCAACGTTGTGATCTTTTCCTGGTCTGTGCGCACTGTGCGTATCCCCTTCAGAAGGTATGGAGTGACCAATTCATATTCAAAATCTCTGGGCACACTATCTCGGTTTATTGTGCCGCTCAGAGGTGGTAGATAAGCATGTAGAATGCTCAGAATCAGCTTAACATTCACGATATCATCTATGTGCTTCATGCGGTTCTCATCAACTGGTTGGGATGGTCCGGTTCGAGCAGTGGACGGAGAGTCCTGCCATCCTCTCATTCAAGATGCTTGGACACCTATAGACACTCCTCTCTCTGAAATGACTCTCTCTGTCATCAAGTCGATCAAAACTTTCTCAACGGATTTCTCTGTAGCGCTCAATGATTCCAACATACGCACTTGGGGTAAACAATTCGCGGGATTGTGGAACAACTCAGACATGGTAATAAGATAGATAATGAGAGAACAATGATGGTTGTATAAACTCAGATTAGGCTATGGGATCGAATTCTCGATTGGAAAAAGTGTTCTTGGTGCACGGCATGACGAGCTAAATAGGTAATTCTACAATGGTTGGATTGCAATAGATATGAGCCTCTATTAACTCACATTCGATCTTTTATGGTGCGGTCCAACGGTCATATGAAAAACCTTTATTTCTTTTTTGTCTGTTTGGAGTGGAAGTCGAATGGATATATCAACCCCAATGACTATATTACTTCATCATGGTGGAGTGCCATGTGTTGTTGTTATGATATCTCAACGAAGCTCCAATTCTCCAATTTTTCTTTGTGTGGGGTCTCCTCTAGAACCTCTTGTAACCTTTCAATATTATCCCTCTTCTTTCTTAACTTTCTAGCCTTCTTTCCAGTGAGCTTCATCTTGGTAATTTTTTTCTCATTTTGATTCTTTTCTTCTTTGGTATTAGTTACTTTGTGCTATTGAAATTCTTTCCTAGGGTTCCTGGATAATACTTCTTCTTTGTCTGGGATAGGTAATTCAATCTTCTGAGGATTCTCTAGTGTTCTCTTAGCTTCAACATCTGGGTTTCTAGTATTAAATATATGCAATATGTTCTTTTGTTCCACAATCAAATGCGCGATCCTTCTGGTCATAAAGTATTTTAACTCTTGCTTCTTCTGTTCCAAAACTTCTTCTTCTTCCTTTCATTTGGCTTGATCTCTATCAATCCAAGGTTTTCCTATTAGCATGGTAAACGAGACGTTCTCTTCAAAAAAATTAATAATCTCAAAGTCTTCTTCTGTCAAAGTTCCATTGACAGTCATAGGGATCTGAGGGAGCCTTCCACATAGGTTTACTAGCTTTCCTTTGAATAAACCTATTCCTCCTAGTGAAGGGATCATAGCAGGCCTACCTATATCTTCACAGGTTCTCTCTAGCATAATATTCATCTATGTTTCCTCATCTAGAACACAATCAATGTCGAAGTCTCCTATTCTTGCTTCGATGCATTCCTTTTCTTTGAATATCTCTGATAAGATGACATGTCAGTGGTCATTCAGGGTTTCTTTCATCTTTAGCAATGCTTTCTCTGATTCTTTCTGAGGTTCGTCCATAGGTTCTAGATCTTCCCTAGGGTTTTCTTGATTCAGGTTCATTTGTTCAAGCTTAGTAATCATTCTACGACAATCCAATACTTCATGGTCTAGAGATTTACAACAAAGACAACTAGGTCTTCCACAAGAACATTCCTTAGCAACATGTCCCGGCCTTTTGCAATTGTAACAGAGGGTTAATTCTCTCTTTCTTTTAAATGATCCCCATCTTCTTTTGTACTGTGCACTAGGATCATATGAGCTAACCTGAAACAAATTCTTTCTAGGATCTTGCATCCATTTGTTAGTCCAAACATATTTTCTATGCATAGGTATAACACATCTTTCATGATTCTTATCAGATCTACTCATATCAAATATTATTTCGTCTATTAATGACCTAGCTTTCAAACTAGGACAAACTCTATTAAACAGACCTAGATCCATATTATAGAAACAAAAATTTCCACTTATCTTACTTCTACAGGGCACAAAGCTTCCAGATCTTAAAACTTTTAACTATATTTACCTTTATCAAATCACATAGCTTGCAAATCTTACCTCTTTTAGTTATAAATTTCCACTTTTACCTTTCTTAGAGCACAATGCGTTCAGATCTCGCTTCTTTTCTTCAGATTCGACCTTCTTTCTTTCATATCTTATCTTCTTTTCTTCAGATCAAGCTTCTTTCTTTTAGATCTGATCTTCTTTCTTTAGCACAGATCTTATAAGTCAAGTAGAATACTGCGCACTGGGGCATAGATCTACACATAGAGCTTTCACAATTCCAGGATAAATCTTTGCACAAAGCTTATTCTTTCTCAGTTCCCAACAATCACAGTTTTAGGTCCCGGCAACAGAACCATTTGTTGGCATAGGGGCAGACCCAGAGTTCAGCTCCAAGATTGCACCAAAAATCCCTAACTAATGGCCCTTTCGGCAACACCTACGAAGCAGATGCAGTCTCACCCGAAGCAGTTATGAGGGGGTTGCAAGACAGAGATGTCTACAACCAAAGGGAATATCAAGTGGATCTAACACAAGAACAACACACCATTTGTATATCACTTATCAACTTAGATCTATTTTGCTCATCTACTTATCATATCTAAAGTAGTAATGCAATCACAATATATCAATGATAAATGCAAAATACCAATCACACACAACATAAAATATACATGGTTCTCCCTCTCTCTAGGGCTACGTCCACATAATTGTGCTATATTGTATGTGAGTAAAGCATACAGTTCTTATATGCACTCTTATCTAGCAGATATTCTCTCTTCTCCTCTCTTTCTCTCCTCTCCCTACGCACCCAGCTGCAGGGTTGATCTTCACACCCAGCTGAAGATATTACAATCCAGAAGGCTCTCATACTCAACACTTCCCTCTCACACAATACTCCTCTCTCGACTAAATCAATACCAAAAACCACAATAACAAAACACCAACCCAAAAAACCAACCCAAACTAGGCCCTCATGACCTCTATTTATACATTACATTAGCTCACCGACAGCCTTTGGTCAAAACCTAGGTGTCCAAAACCCTAGATACCAAAACCCTAGGTGTCTAAAACCCTAAGTCAACTTGGCCCATATTTTCATGGCTTCCCTAGCCTGTCTTTCCTTTATTCTCGCGTGGTGCTCCAAAACATCCAACGGTGGATTTTTCTGCTTATTGAGTTGTCCATGATCCTTCTTCCTTTCTTATCTGTCATCCCCGATCTCCTCTTCCAACGGCTTGATTTCTCGGGCTTTTCTCCATCTTTTCTTCTCTTTTGCTTACTTCGACCCACTAACAGTCATTGTGTCTTCCGCACAGTTCACATTCTCCCTTTTCTTCCTTGATCTTTGCTTGCTTCCATAACCAAGGACCAACATGCCCCCAAAACTCACTTGTGACTCATCCCGAGGCACCTCGAATCTGAGCTTCCTGTTTTACTTTGACTCTAGGCTGCGCAGTGAAGCCTCTGCGTTTTGCTCTTTTCCTCCTCTCCATCCCTTGTGCAGACTGTATTTTCTGTTTCTGGTACCCAGTTTCAACTGCACCTGGTACCTAGACCCTTTTATTCATGCTTCTACTGAGAGCTGCGAGGCAGCTGGTTGTCATAGTACAAATTCAGCTGACTCCCATTCACTAAATCATCCTTCCATTCTCCATTCAGAGTCTTCAATTACACAGCTCCTCCATATGTAACATAGGCAATCTCATATGGTCTGAACCAAAGCATTCTGAACTTTCCAGGATGTTTTATGAACTTGTTGTCATAGACCAACACTAGGTCTCCTTGTTTAAATGCCTTCTGCTTGATGTGCCTGTCATGGTAGGCCTTCTCTCTTTCCTTATGAACTTGTTTATGGAATCTTGAAATGAATCGATCTTCCTCAAGTTCAACCAACTATGAAAGCCTCTCTTGAATAGCTCCAGTGTTATCCATATCTGTAAAAGAAACAATTCTTAGGCTTGGTACCAGATATTCCATTAGAACAATAGCTTCAAGAATGTATACCAACTTGAAGGGGTTATGCATTGTTAGCTTCTTCCAAGTGGTTCTATAGGCCCATAATACTGCTGGTACTCTTAAATCCCAATCATCTCTGTTCACACATAAAATCTTGGTTAGTGTTGTTTCCAAGATCTTGTTGAATGCTTCAACTGTCCCATTTGATTGTGGATGGTACGGTGTGCTCTTCTGATGGTGGACTGTAAATTATTCAGTTAAGGGTTCAACTATATTATTGATGAAATGTGTTCCTTGATCACTCATAAGGATCTTTGTGCATCCAAACCTGGTTATGATGTCGTCAAATATGAAACGCGCAGCTGTAGTTTCACTACAGTCCTTGACTGCTCTAGCTTCGGCCCATATGGCTAAGTACTCCATTGTTGTAATTATGTACCTTTCTCCTATGCGCTTTCCTGGTGAGTTTATAGGTCCAACAAAGTCAATGGCCCATTTCTCAAGTGCTTGTAGGGTTAGCTGCAGTGCTAATGGAATTTCATCTCTTCTAGATGGTTTCCCAACCCTTTATCATACATCGTAGGCTCTGGAATAGTCTTTATCATCTCTATGTAAGGTAGGCCACCAAAGGCCAGCTCTAAGAACCTTCTATGCAATTTCTTTACCTGCATAATGTCCTCCTGCAATGCCTTCATGAGCTTCTGCGAGGATCAGAGGTAGTTCTGCCTCCATAACACATATTCACAATATCTCATCCAGTCCCATCTTGTATAGATGTCCAACTATAAGTGAGAAATCTGCAGCACGCACCACTAGCTATTTCTTTTTTGGAATTATGTACTCACTAGGTGCCATTCTTGTTGATAGGAACTGGACTAACTCTACAAAGTGGTCATCGATCTTTCTAATGGATAGTAGTTGTGCATCTAGCAGTGTGTCTTCCAAATTAGTGGGCTCTTCTCCATGTTCCAACCTTGACAAATGATCAGGACCCTTGTTCATTCTTCCTGGCTTTACTATGATCTCAAAATCATACTCCTGAAATAACAGAAGCCATCTTCATATTATTTCCCCCAACACTGGCTTGTTGACTAGGTACTTTAGCACAAAGTGATCAATAAACATTTTAAAGTTTCCTCCCAACAAATAGTGGCGAAATTTTTGCAGTGCATACACTATGGCTAATCCCTCTCTTTCAGTAGTGGTGTAGTTAATCTCAGAAGTTGATAGCTTTCTGCTAGCAAAATCTAGATGGTGGTCAATATCTCCTTCCCCCGTCTATGCTAATACAACTCCTAAATCAATAGAAGATGCATCGACATGTATATGAAATTCCTTGGTGCAATCTGGAAAGACCAGAATAGGCGCAGTAACCATTTTCTCTTTCAGTGTGTTGAAGCTCTGCTAGAATTCTTCAGTCCAACTAAACTGACAATCCTTTTTCAATAGCTTCTCCATGGGTGTTGTAATCTGAGCATATCCTTTAATGAACTTCCTGTAGTAGCCTGTGTGTCCCAGCGTAGTGTGTAGCTGTTTAACTGTTGTAGGAGGGGGTAGATCAACTATAACATCGATCTTTGATGGATCTACTAGCAGTCCTTGCTTACATACAATATGTCCTAACAAAACTCCAAATGGTGAAAATAAAATGCACTTCTTCATATTCAAATCAATTTTACAGTGCCTGCATTTATCCAACATTAGCCTTAGACATTCAATGTGATTTTTCAACAAACTAAACATAGTCCAGTCATCAAAATATGCTTTTAGAAATTTATGCAAAAATTCTTTGAATGCTTCGACCACCACCCTGGAAAGATGGTTGGAGAATTCTTCAATCCAAATGGCATCATTGTATATTGGTAGGATCCCCATTATGTGGAAAACATGGTCTTGTGGAGGTCCTCCTTGGCAATCTATATCTGATGGTATCCTAAAAAGCCATCTGTAAAATAATAGACCTCCTGGCCTCCCACATTATCTAACACTTCGTCAGTGAATTGTGTAGGGAAGGGGTCATGTAAACAAGCATCATTCAGCTTCCTGAGATCTATGCAGATCCTGATCTCGCCTGTCTTCTTTTCTTGCACCACCATAGGGCTAATCCACTCTGATTCTTCCACAGGTTCTATAATCCCTGCTTCCAACATTATGTCAAGCTCAATCTTCACTTTCTCCTTATATTTAGGGTTCAGTCTGTAAGATCTCAGTTTGAATGGCCTAGCATATAGCTTCAATGGGATACTCATCTCTCCCATAGGACCTTTAATTCCCTTCATATCAGTGAACTTGGTTGGAACAAGTCCTAATATTCATGCAGCAACTTAGTAATCTTGTCAATGGTAGCAACATCCCAATAATCTTTGACATTGGCAAGCTTCGGTGTCAGCTCTGTTCCAATATTGACTTTCTTAATATTGACCGGATATCCAATAAATGATAAATCAACTCCAGGCCCTTCCACATCTCTCTGGCCTTTTGTTTCTTTGATGTTCACCTTCCTCAGATCATCACCTTCATCGACATTGATGTTGTAACAGCCTTGTAGTTTCTGGAGAGGCGCAATCCATTCATCCTCTTCCTGTTCTAAGGAAAGGATAGATACCTCCTCAAATAATTTCTATCTCACAGCCTACAGTGCTTGATCTATTAAAGGAAATTGACTTTCAAATAAGAAGGTGGTTACAAAATTCTGGGTCATACCTTGCCAATCTGTAGTGATGAGGTGCAGTTCTTCTTGAAGGTACCAGTTGATGGGTGTTGTGTCCAGTGTGTTGATGAATCCGTGTACCCATTATTCTTGAGGAATGTTGCTCCATGATTCCTCACAGCTTTGCACATGGTCCTTTGGGTAGCTTCGACCTGTGTAGTGAACTTCACATCCTTCTACTTGCATTGAGAATCGCGTTGTCATCAGAATATGACATTCTACCCAATTTGCAATATTACTTTTGTGTGTCCCCCACCATCTTGCTGGTGTGGCTTTCAAGGCCTAATCTATTACCAACAACCTTTGTTTTGTTTGTACACTTTCTTCAAATTCTGATAGGAAGGCTTCTAACGGATTCATACCATCAAATATGGGTAAGTTACTTACTGTTGTGCCGATCCAGTGAACTTCTCTAGTTAATCTAGCACATGTCCTTGTAGATACTTCATACATATAGTTATGCCAGTTCTCTAGTGCTTCTTATGAGTCTGATGAGAATGTGTTGTCACTTCGCCAGCTTAGATTCCCATCGACTGT
Source organism: Picea engelmannii (assembly GCA_009831015.1). Taxonomy (NCBI): domain Eukaryota; kingdom Viridiplantae; phylum Streptophyta; class Pinopsida; order Pinales; family Pinaceae; genus Picea; species Picea engelmannii. The sequence continues at coordinate 134,577 of ML788963.1, forward strand.
AGGTTTAATGTAATCCTGATGTCTAGCTATTAGCTTATATATGTTTTTTAGGTCATATGTCTGGTCTTCTTCTCTGATAGGTTTTGTGTATCACTGACCTTCCTCTGGATCTAAAGGTGCGATGACCCTAAGTCCATCTACTTCAAAATTCATATGTATTTTCTTTAAGTCAAAAATAGTAGAGTTATTGAAGGCCCAATCAATTCCTAACAGTGCAGGGTAAGGGCAACTGTCATCAACTATTTCAATTACCTCAAAATCTGCAAATGTTCTCACTCCATCGATGTCCACAGGGACATGCTCCAATCGTTCAAATGGGTTGATAGCTTGCTGGTTAGCCATCCTAATCCTGATAGGGGAATAGATCAACTTCGGTTTTCCCATCTGTGCCCAAGTTTGCTTCATCATGACATTGACCTTCAACCCTAAGTTGAGGACTACATAGTCTATCTCATACTCTCCTATTTGAGCATTCAAATGTAATTCCTTATTTGTCCTTCTCTTCTTACTGATTTGGTGTACTACCCTATTCAACAAGGGGTCTATCTTTCCTAGCTCATATTGTCTGATTAGATTTTGTAGCTCTTGTACAACATTTTTATCCCGAATCAACTTAATATAAGTATGTAAAAATTCCATAATCTTGCTTACCTCTTTTCCTTCCCTCGGTGAAGCAAACTAATCAAATGCGTGAGGAATTCCATACTCTCTCACTTTTGGTCTTGTCTTTGATGCGGAGCCTTGGTTTCCTCTAAATTATTTTATGGATTCCTCAAACATCTATCTTTCTTTCCTTGCATCAAACATTTGTGTCTTCTTTGTAGCTTTCCTGATCCTTGAGTCTTCTACAATATTCCCTTGGGTTATTTGTCTTCTCCTGTAACAGTGCCTCCTCTTGTGATAACAACAAATCTAGGGTCTTCTCCATGAGGTTCAACATAGATCAATTGCACTTGCAGGTTCTACTGAGGTCCTTGTCTTTCTTGAAGCTTAGCTAGCAGCACATGTAAATATTCTATAACATGGTCAAACAAGATGTAGTAGTGCAAGTGGTACAAGGGTTCTGACAATCCCTTGCGAGGTGTCCTATCTATGCGTATTTATAACATATGATCTGTCCTCAACCTCAACCCATTCCTCCTCCTCGTCCTCTTCCTCTGAATCCATCGCGAGGATTGAAGTTTCCTCTTCCTGGAGAGTTGTACTGCATAGTGTTTCCTTCTTGCTGTACTTTGCCTTGAATCTTATATATGTCTCTTGACCTTTCATGCATGAGGTCATAGGCCCTACAATCCCTATCATCATGTCCTACGGAGTTACAGAAAGTACAGTACAAATTTGTAGGTGTCTGAACATACTTTTGCATATAGTAGCACTCATTAGTACGATGTTTGTTTCTGCATACCTCACGCCAGGGTAAGGTGACTTGCTTCAAGGGGCTCGGGCTCCAAAATCCAAATATTCATTTAATAGAGGGTAGTGTTCCTTGTCATGGCCTTCCGATATGCATCTGACACACCATATGTCTTCTCTTTTATATTTTCCCTTGTCTTTCTTCATATCTTCGACCTGTAGAGACAAACTAGTTAGCTGACTCAAGATCTGGCTCATACCTGAGCTAGATTCTCCCATGGGGGTTGATTCTAGCTTCATGGCGATCTCCAATGCCTTATCCTACGAAGCAATCTTCTGTTGCATCAGGGGAACTCTGATGTGTGGTAGAAGGGAAACAATGAACCATTCCTTGTTTTGCTTGTCTGGGATCTGAAAATTCAATCGGCCTATTAAGGTCTCGAATCTCTGATCGAACTCCCAAACAGGTTCGGCCACCTTCTTCTTGATCTCTTTAAGCTCTTTGATACATTGGGATTCTGAATTAGGTTTATTGAATTCTGCAGTCAACACGTTCTTGAACTGATTTAATGGCTTAGGTTGTGCAAGTCCTTGGACAAGTTTCATGTACCAACTCAGTGCACGATCTCTGAGAGTTGTACTGAACTGGGTTCTTTTGACATCTTCATCTGTGACATTCTTAATATTCCATACGGCTTCACATAGAAACCAATGTTGATCAAGATCTTCAGATCCATCTCTCCTAAAGATAGGGAGTCTCATCTCATCTGCCATAGATCTTCCTAGGGTTCTTGACTGAATATGCGATGGACTACTATTGACAGTGATCTAGACACTCTGGTGATTGGTATTACTCTGGTTTCTTAATACTACTGAATCAGCAGGAGGGATAATAGTACTTACTTTAATGGTCTACATGATTTATGAGGTTTCAGGTTCTCCTCGGAGGAGCTCTTCAGATTTTCCTTCCTCTACCCAAGCGGGTTATGAATGTTCTTCTACAATCAGTTCCACTTCTTCTCTAATGTATAAACCTTCCTCCCCATAGTTCTACTTAAACAGGTTCGAAAGATGAACTTCTCTGAATACTCTCCCACTGCGTGTATGTACATCTTCTGTGTCACTGTCACTGTCCGAATTTTTGAACATTAGCCTTTATTGATCTAACCAATCTATTGTATCTTCAAGATGTTCTTCTCATGCAATAACATCTTGATTCTTAGCTTCAGAAAATGGAAAAATTTCCCTCGAGGTCCCTTGAAAAAACATCTCTCAGCTTGGCTATATGATTCTACTCTATCAACAACAAACTATGTGATGTACCCTCAAATGGTACTATCAAACCAATGATCTACTGCTTGTGATATGATGTTATCATCTTTCTTGACCTTCTTGATCAACTCCGATGTCCAGACCATAGGTAGTCTAGATAGGATCTTGAACTGGGTATCTGCTAATCTAGCTAGCCACTTATATAGATCTTGATGGGTCCCTCCAAAAAATATCTCGTGTATATCGGTGAAGATATATATTTCTAGCCAATCCTTAGTGCTAAGATTAGGGTTCTTGTTTTGGGATTTAGTGAAGTCCTTCTCTTGATATTCTATCCACTTTTGAATCTTTGTCTTCGATGGAAACCACCTTTACATTCCCTAAAAAATATTCTTATCCTGACAACGGAACCATTTGTTGGCACAGGGGCAGACCGAGGGTTCAATGCTACAACAACACACCAACAAAGACCTAACTACCATCCCTTTCGACAACACCTGTGAAGCAGATGAAGTCTCACTTGAGGTAGTGGCAGGGGTGGTTGCAAGACTCAGGTGTTTGCAACCTTAGCTGGGACACAGATCTGTGATTATACAGCTTACTAGAGCACTTAGCACCGTTAGTTCCTCAATATACAGTCAATAACCACTTCGCTTATAAGACAAAGCTTCACATTACTCACACTAATCTACAATATTCAAGCACTTAGCAAATACAAATGGATCAGCCTGAGCATATCAAACACTAAGCATGAATATCTATATCAAATCTAACATTCTCACATATAATAAGCACCAAACATGAATAGATCTATCTAAACATATCAGAGTACTTAGCATATAACATATGAACACATCAAGACAAAGAACAAAGAACGCAACACAATGTTTACGTGGTTCACCCCCACCCTGGGGCTAAGACCACCAACTCTTCTTCTTTATTGTCTCCATTCAATTGGTTACAAGCACAGAGCCTCAAAATCCTTACCCCGCACAGGACAAAATATCTTCACAGCTCGCTAGATCCTTCTTCCTTGTGTTACAACACAAAGCCTTCTATAGTCTTTCACAGGGACTTGCACTCAAATCTACAAGCCTCACACCGTATGAAAATAGCACTTACAATCCTTTGATCACAAGATGTAGCACTTATCCATTCCTTTAGCACTTAGCACACCAGCCTATATCACATAGATGTACTACTACTTCTATCTAGCCTAGGCATCTATTTATGTATAACAAAATAGGCCTAAACATGGGTAAACTCATGGGTCAACATCCCATTCCTGTTACATATTCCCAAAAACCCAAAAAGGGGCCCAAAAGGGGGCCAGATCTTGTGATCTCCGCTTCGACTTGTGCTCCTCCTTCGACAGGCTGTCGAAGTCCCAGAATAGTTCAACATGACCAAGAAAATCCCAAAACTTGGTCAAGGGCCAACAAGCATCAACATTAATCATCAAGGAGGTAATCATTCATATCCATCATTAAGGAGAATAACTATTAATAATCGTCATCAACAAACAACCTAAGTAATACATGCATTTCAAGGTACTTTCTCATCCTATGCCATCAATAGAGTACTCATAAATGTTATTAAGTAAATTCACATATGTCTCATTCTAAATATAAGTCAACATCACAAAATAATTAGTGAGGTGAAATAATTAGTTCATCACATACTAAGTAACTAACAAATAGTTAGGACCAAAACTCACAAAGGAACCGCCACACACTAGGGTGTCACAAGTTGGAATGTTTTTCTTGAAATACAAATATTTATACAAAGGGAGAAGGTTTTGTATTCTTGAATGGTAATTAAATTAATTAGAGATTGTGTGGAGGAGGATTAGCAAGGAATTTTGGAAGAGATAATACCTTGAGTTTACTCGAAGAAATACATTTTTAGCCCATTTTAAGAAAGGAATTCAACAAGTATATCAAAATATGTAGAATGTTTTGGATGGCTAAGGGAGTGAGTTAGAATAATGGATTGTATGCCCCATTTCTAGTATCTAAGATACCATCTGGGGATTTTTTATATATTTTTTCCTAAGATTACATGGAACAAAAAAAAGAATATGACTTAATGTTTGTTGTAGTGGATCAATTTTCAAAGATGACATATTTATTACCTTTTAGATAAATCAGCAATGTGAGTAATTGCGTAGATATATTTTTGAAGAAGATTTTAAGGATACATGGATTTATAATGACCAATAATTCAAATGTCAATCTTATTAGTCAATTTTGGAAGCATTATGGAATAAGTTGGATGCAAATTTATGGTATATTTCAACACATCATCTAGACATAGAAAAATAAAAGTGGTGAACATAACCTTAGGGAATATTTTGATATGTTTGGCATGGTTCTCACACAAGTTGTAGGTTGGGAAAATCCTGATCCAACCACAAAATGGCAACAACTAAGAGAACACCTACGCACTTTCACCTTAGGTAGGTATTCATGTCACTTTAGAAATGAAGGAATCACCTCAAGGGGGGAATCCTGAGTGACCCTGGGGGGAAATGAGATGAAAAATGGTATGATGGAAGTGTATCCCCTATAGGTCAAGATACTAAGAAAAAAAAATATTTAGAAATATTATTGGTGGTAGCCAAAGGTTTACAAGAGGTAAGAGTACCTGTTAAGAGTGATATACCTTCCCGAGACATAAGAAAATCCAATTGTACAAGGTATATGTTAGTTGGAAGAAAACGTTAAGCTTTTTGTCCCTATTTGCAGCAATAAATAATTATGTATATCAGCAACAAAATGATAATGACAACTGCAAAATAAAGTTTCTCAAAGCTTAGTGAAAAGTACAATAGGCAAGCTAGCAAATTGACTAGTTTGGCTCAAGAAGATAACATAAAACTTTAGCAAAAATGTAAGGTTATTGTAAACAAGTTTTGCAGAAGTAATTATCATCCTTATGGCTGTAAAAAGAAATCTATTACAGCAGATAAATCAGCCACCAAAAATCACAAGTAATCCACCCAAAAACATGTGCTAGGGTTAGGAGAAAATAGGGGCAAACTTCTAGCAATTTTTTATGGTTGAGTTAAGAGTTATTTGAATATTTTATTTAGGGTTTCTGCAGCCCTTAATGGATATATATGAAATGTTATAACAAAAGTAATAAATTATTAGCAAATTGAGAATCTCTAGTGGCTCAACCAAGCATATAAAACATAGAATTGATTCCAAATTAGACAATCTCAAAAGAATGATTTTCTAGGTTTATCGAGGAAAGTATTTTATATCTTCAATTAAAAATTCAGATTAGTGCCTTTAATATTTGGGTGAATGGAGTCCTTAAACACAAGTTGTATCAAAAAGGTATCTATGGGTGTAAATACTCTTACTCCCAGGGTATTCTAATCAAAATAGGGTACAATCTAGGAGGGTATACACAAACGTATTCCTCCTGGCAACCCTTGCAATATGACTTGTAAAACTTATAAATTTAGATGAAGCTTAGTGGAGGGTGCATCCAACATACTCCTCCTAGGGTTTAAACCAACAATAACTAAGAAAGAGAAAGAAATATCTAACAAACACATATTTTTCCTTACCAATTCCAAGAAAGAGAGAGAGCAAACCCTAGTTCACTAAGAAAATTACCAGCCAATAGAAAGAAAGAAAGCCTCCAAGAGGTGAGCACCACCTTATCTCAACCATTCATCAAGATATGACTCAAAAATCACTTTCAAGAGAGAGATATACCAAAATGCCTAAGTATAACGAAAATTTCATCCAAGTACTTCTCACAATGGGAGAGTTATGATTCAAATGAGATTCAAATGATTTATATTTATACAACACGTCTTAAACAAAGTTTGTCCACATACGTTAGGGTAAACATAAGAAAAGGGGTCAAAATACCATCTCTTATCCCTTTACAAAGATAGTATTATTTAATTTAACTAAAATTTGGCATTGAACAAGGAAAACTCTAAAGAGATTATGCCAACCTCTTTCGAGGCCATGTTTTGGCACTTAGGCTAAGTCGTTAGGATTGGAGATGGGTGCACTAGGCCTCCAAAGGCCATATTTCCTCAATCCTTGAATTTTATTCATGGTACAAATCCTCATTCCTCCAAAATGTGTCATGTGTACTCATCACCATTCAAAACCCCCTCTAGCATGACAACATGACGTCAAGTCGCTTAAGATGACATTTTTGGCCTCCAAAGAAATTCGTTTGACTTGTGAGGTCATGGTGAGTTCACCCAAGGAGTCTTCTAGGCCTCTAATGGAAAGCCTTCTTCATCCGACATGTGGGCCCTGGTATCCAACTTGTGGGATTCAAGTCCCATGGAAGCCCAAGCTAGGCTTGTTCCTCCAAAACCATCCACCAGCTGGGTCCTACAAAGACAAATAGATACACCCTCCAAAAATATCAATTCAAAGCATCATGATGAGTAAATCAAATCAATAAAAAGTCCATCTGATAAAGTACATCCAAACCTTCTAGTCAAAATAAATCAGTGCTTAAAGACCCTATGCAATTTACCAATTTTGAGTATGAGAGGGTTGATAAGATGACCTATTGGGTGACTTTTCCCTCAAGTTTAGGGGTGTTTCTCAAGGGGACCTACTTCTAAGTCATGTGGATGATGTGTTGTGAATGAGGAGAAGAATTGTGGGCATGGGTTTCATGACATACAAGGGGTTGTAGTGTCTCACTTATGGGTGCCTTTGTAGAGAGTGTGTTGCGCCTTTGTTTTCAATGCATCATTTTTCCAATCCCATTCATTGCCATTAATTAATTAATAATACAAAACCTTAGGTACTCCCTATTGGTGACTCTATTATCATTGGGGGTAATATAAAAGTGCCACTTGAAACTAGAGGTACATAGAGTGCCATATGCAAGGAAAGAAAGGGACATCGCATGAGTGTACACACCTCAACAAGTGGGGACATTTATATAATGTTAATTTACTTTTGCAAGTCTTCAATTTTTTAGGAGAAGATTTTCATTGCTCTCAAGACCTCTTGGGAAATAATCTATCAGGTTCATAATCAAGCTTTTATATTTTTCCTGCCACAAGCCTATGGGCCTTCAACCCCTTCTCAGGTCAGTATACCTGAAAAACCAAAAAGGTGAGGAGATGAGGGGATGGAGTGTGGAAAGTGGAAAGTATGGTCGAGAATGGCATGATGACTCATAAAAAGTACCTCCTGGTATAATACCTATCCCTAAGGATGACCCACTTACTAGGGTGCAATGTCAACCATCAAGGTGAAACAAGGAAAAGAGCATAATGTCCAAGCAAATGTCACATAATAAAAATAAATAATAGATGTACCAAACTCAAATGCCTCAAATATTTAAATGACACCCACCATGATACCTAGCTTCTACCTCATGGAGAAATACCTAATGTCTTCTCGAGGCCAGCTGATGTGGTGAATACCTTCATGATCAACTTGGAGTTGTGGTGGTGAGGTGGGTCTCCATTTGTGCAAGTGGACACTACTAGTCAAGATATCTCTCAGTACTCCATGTCTGCAACATGAGGGCCTTGAGACATCATCTCCTTATTTATCCCACAAAATGGGGATAACATATGGCTTCTACTTGGGGACATGTGCTAATTGTAGAGGGCATGAGAACCGCACCATCTCCTGGTAGACTTGTGCCTACACTGAAATAAAACAATGTAAAATATAGGGTAGTTCTATTACCCTTCGTCCATATACATCAAAACAAAAAATGAAACTAATCTAAAAATAAAATTTTAGCATATTTTCAAAAAATTCTAAACTTAGCATGAAATCAATATGTAAGTAGAGAAAAATGAAATATGAAATGCATCTAAAATAACATGAGTAATAAATATGCAAATGAAAGGAAAGAAAGATGACCTCCCTACTTACCTGGGGACTTGGGGCCCTGAATATCAGGTGATAGGTAATGCCAAGTGAAGTCATACAACCAATGCAACCATTTATTCATCATTTCATCAAGGCATCTTCCCTTGTGCTTAATCATGTGAAAAAAAAGAGATAAGTCCATCACATAATAATCATTAACATAAATAGACATATAATCAATCATGAAATAAAACTCATGGAGATAGGTAGGAGGGATGAAGTCTTGCTGAAAAGAGTATCCACAATCCCATTTATCCCATAAATCATACCAAGCAGGATAACCACAAGCTCGATCAATCCATCTCTGAAGAGGGTTATCTTATGTAGACGATGTCTCATATTCATCTCCATTAGTACAATCACTTCTTCTTGGACTGCAAATATATAAGAGGTCCTAAGAAGAACTCATGATTTTCTTGAGAAGAAGGAATGAGGTAAGGGACAACCTCGGGTCTAGAGAAAGAAACACGTGGCCTCTTCATCTACGAATCCCTGTAGAAATCCTCAATATGAAAATACTTTCACTTTGTAGAGTGAGACTTTGATTTCTCTAGGATGGCCATGTCTCGGTGTTCATCAAAAATTGAGGATGGAGGTGGTTGAAAGTCCTCATAGAACAAGTTTGTATCCCCAAAAGGATTGGCATCATAACTCCCAAGGGATGGAAAAAAATCATCCTGAAAATGTTGCGTCGGGTCATCCTCAAATGGACAAAACAAATCTGTAATCATATCATCATCAAGATGTCAAACATATGAATCATATACGCATGAAGACTGGTCCTCTGAAAATGATACCTCAACCCCATTTTCCTGAGAGTTACCCTCAATGTCGTAAATGGGGTCTCCATAAAAAATGACACCACCAACATCCCATTTGTTGAATATTGAGTAGCCTCTCAATATATCCTTATTGTATTTGACCAAGACAAACCCTAAAGAATATTATTATATTATATTTTTTAATTAGGCCCTATTGTGCCTTAACATGTAAAACAAAAAATAAGAGGGTTAAGTAACAGGTTGGCCCAAACCTAATTTTAGGCCGGCCAAACCACTATTTATAAGGGAGGCCAACACCTCATTTTACTTTCACTCACTAGCTCTACAGCCAAGAAGAAAAGTGCATACTTTTTAGAGCGAGACACTGCTGCAACTAGGAGGTGACTTGGTGGAGGGTTTAGTCTATCTCTTGGATATATCTTAGTTAAGTGGTGCGCTACTCTTCCCTAGTCAAGGGTTAGAGGAGGATCTTTTTCTTTGTCAGTTCTCTCTTGGGAAACATTGTTCTTGGTTGGAAAATATATTGAGGAAGATTGTCAAGTTTTTCCCCTTATGGTGTTTTCCTAGGGTAAATCTTGTGCATGCTGTGAATGTTATTCTTTCAGTGATCCTTTATATGAAGTTATTGTGCTAATGGTTTAATAAGTAAAAGAATGTTAAACTAGTCAATTGATTAAGTGAAAAAATCAACATGGTGTCAGAGTGGGACTGAAAGAAGGCATCTTCACAACACAAAAAATCTTGCTGAAGAAGCTAAGAGCTTAGGAAGAATCTCCTAACCCTAGAAAACCTCTTCTTGTGCATAAACTCTTAGTTTGACAAAAAATTGTAAGCTGCAATTGTTGTTTTAGTTGTTGCAATTGTATAAACCATAAGTGTGACATTTTCCCTCGTTAAGGAGGAAGTTGGATAAAGTAACCACACCTAGGAACTCACCTAGGCAGGGTGAATCCATTCACTGGATCAAAACTCAAGATTTCATAAGTTGAAAAAAAAAATAGAGTTTCCTCATAAACCCTAGGTCTAGTTGCAGCTGATGTAGATTTTGTGACATATTTCATATTTGACTCAATAATATCTGTGGTAAGGTATAAGAACCTTATCTTGAAAATTTATTTTTTATTTTACCTGTTTCAGGTAGGATGACTACTAGTACCAATATTGATGAAAAGCTTGAAGGAGTCAATATCTTTTCAGCATGGAAGTACAAAGTGATGCTCAAGATATTGAAAATCCATAAGGAGATGAGGTGAAATACAAATATAAGAAGGATATGATCAAGGAAAAGATGATCATTTATGAATACACCAAGAACCACTTAATTCCTCATGTTTCGGCATTAAAAACCCCAAAGCAAATGATCGATTCCTTATCCTGTCTATTTGAAGGCAAGAACATCAATCGAAAAATGACCTTAAGGACACAACACAATAATGTGAAGATTCAAAATTCTGAAAACCATACAATCTTACTTCATAAGAGTGTCCCAGATTAAAGAACAACTTGAAGCTATTGGAGACATGGTCGAAGAAGATGAGATAACGATAACCACATTAATTGGTCTTCCAAATTCTTGGGAATCCTTCATCCAAGGAATCTTCTCTAGAATAAATTTAACTAAGTTTAGCAGATTGTGGGAATATTGTACTCAAGAAGAAGTTGGATTAAAGGAAAGAAATGAAAAGATAGAAAGAAATGAATATTAAGTGCTAACAACTCACGCAAGAAAAGGAAAGAAAAAGAAAGAATTTCACTGTCACAAAATATTTTAGAAGCCTCATAAAGGACAATATTCTCATAAATATCTCTCAAGCTTCAGATGCTTCATTTTCCAAAATATGGGACATATTGCAAGAAATTTTCCCCAAGCAAAAGACCAAGATAAAACCAGGAAGTTTAAAAGGCATCATGCCAATTTCACAAGAGAAGATGAACCTGATCGGAAAAGAACAAAAGAAGATGATACAGATGAACTATATCTTCTACAATGTAGGACTTAGCACTTCTGAACCGCTTGATTCATATCAAGTGATATTGATAGATGTATCTCAGTTCTTTCCACATTAAAACTTCAAGAAGTAAAAGAGCTCAAGAATTTTTGTATCATGAGGGACAAGTACAAATTATGAAGAAGTGTCTTTATTCATCCAGACATCATAAGAAAGTAGTCTGACAAATGCATGCTCTAGGTATGCACCCTTCATATTTGATTTAAATTTTAAGTTTATTAACATTAGATTTTATGCACTTTCATCTTAGCTTCTTGGATCATTATCCTTGGTACGTGAATCCAACAAGGTCTCATTTAAAATCAAGAAATAGTTTATGTGCTCAAGGGTGGTATATGTCAGTGCCTATGGTTGGCTGACAATGATGTGACATTGTCTACGGTAAAAAAATCACATTATAATATAAATCACAGTGTCATGTAGTTTCCTAATGAGAAGACTTGGTCAATGGATAATGAGGCCACCTTGACAGGAAGAATAATTTGTTTGAAGTCTGACTAAGATTTTCATATTATGAATTGGTATCCAACACCAAGCATATCTTGTATAGCCTCCAAGGATATTGTAGACTCAGAATAATTCAAGGATTATAAGGAGCAGGAAAAGTTAGTAGATCCAGAAGGGCCTACCGAGAATCATTACAGAAGAGACCAACATGGTCCTATTATAATCCAAAAATTCCTTATCTGTGCATGCCAGACATTGGCCTTTCCATTTGCACACTTTGTAAAAATATTGTTGATGATTCCTTCTAAAAAACCATTTTTTGGAATTTGTACATGCCCTATTGAACTAATAGCCTGCATACACATGCATGTTGCATGATAGTTATACCACATACACATGCATGTTGCATGCTAGATAGCCCGCATTTACCTCCAAAAGTTGCAAAAAATATAAAATTATACGGAATTCAGATGATTTTACAGGATATGGAGGGTTTAACCATTTTACCCTTTGTAGCCCATCCCCAAACCGATCAACCATATTTTTCTCATATAAAAATAGGTCTTGGGGTGTCATTTATAAACATAATCAATATAATAAGAAAACTATGCCAAAGTCCCTTCCCTTTCTTAGCCCAAGATTTGCATCCTATTCTGTGTTTTAGCCTCAACCTTCCCCTCCAACCTTTCTCCTTATGCAACCCTTCCTCATTCCCTTGGTGATATGTACTTGGAGCCACGATAGAGGATCCTGGTCTTTATTCATGGCATAGTTGCCAACAAAGGTTGTAATCCTTTTTGTCTTGAAATTGATTAAAAGAGTTCATCCTTGTCCCAAAACTCTATGTTTGCATGCTTTGATTTTTTTAATTTGTGCATTTATATCTATGTCTAGAATTTTAAAGTGATTAGTAGAGATTGCATATGTTGTTGCACTGTATTCCTATTCTTTTTCAGGTCGGCTTTGGAAGGAGATCTGTGATCTAGGAGGAGACAACAAGAAAAAGAGGTCTACACCAATCACAATGAATAAAGGTGCATTCATTAAATCTCTTTTCTTTCTCTCTCGTTAATTTGTTTATATGGTTTTGGAGTAGCTTAAGGGTAGAAAAATATTTTAATGGAGTTAACACTCTGCCTTTACCTTAGACCTAGTATAGGGGTATTTTCCCCGTTGCAGAATTGGCGACTCAACTGGGGAGTCTCTCTAGGGTCTTAGTGGGAGGTATTGGTTAGATTTGATTTTTAGTTTCTTTCTTAGTTTTCTGAGTGTTCCGAGTCAAGTTGGGTTTCTGATCACCTTCTAGGTACCTACCAACTTCCCTTTCCCAAGTTGTCTGTCCACAAATTTTCTTTTTTGAAAATTTAAAGAAGTGTGCATGCCATGTTCTTTATACAACACACATACGTACGCGGTCTTCATTATATACATCCCACGTACATATACAACTTGGACATGCATAGCACATGTCTCTATTGTTTTAGAGAATATTTTCAAAATATTTTCCTTTTCCTACAGGAAACTTGTGGTTCCCAGGTCTTTCTGAGTTCCAAAAGCTTTTGTTGTTTGGGGTTGAGATAGTTTGCAGGCTTAGATTTGTTATGAAATAAAAAAATAAATTCCCTTGTCTCTCTGTGTTTCCAAGTATTTTTGGCTTATTTTTAGATTGAATTTTAAGAAAAATGAGTTGCATTTAAAAAAAAAATCCCCCATCATGGATTTTTTTTAGCATCACGTATTTTGTAGTTTATTTTAGTATCTTTTGTTAGTTCTTCTTTGATTGGAAGAAAATAATAAAAAAGAAAACCTAGTTTTATAAGTCCCTTTATTTCTTTGCATTTGCTTTGCATTGTTATTTGAAAAAGAAAAAGTATCATAGGGTTGTGTTTTCTTCTCATCTTGAAAGCATTTCAAAAGAAAAATAAGAAATAAAATCCTTTTATTTTCTCTTTTGTTTCACTTGAAATTTTCAGTGTGCATCTTGCATGGAAAGGAGAAAAGATTGAATTTTTAGGTTTGAAGGATTGTTTATGTTTTTTTCTTGAATCTCTTTTTCATTTGTAGAATCAGTGTAAAGTCTTCTTTGCTTGTGGTCTAATAAGATTCATTTTTTCAAGAGTCTCAAGGAATATAAGTTGCACTTGCGTTCCTTGAGTAAGAAAATCCCTAAAAAGAAAGCACTAATCTAAAATATAGTAGTAACACTTTTTCTAGGGTTCACCAATAGCTTAGGCTAGGGCCTTGGATTAGGTGTGGAGAGGTAAACTCTCCAAGGCCAATGAAAACTTAACTTAGGTGTTTGTTCTAGGGTGTGAAAAATCCACCTTGTAATTACTCAATCTAGGAAGCTCCTCTAACATAGGATTCAAACATGAGGGCACGTGGAGGACGATGATGGAGATATCCACTCCTAATCCCGAAAAAACATTTGGAAGAGTGTGTATTGGGGGTGAATCTTGTAGTGTTACTGGCGCAACTTGTGTCATACCTATGAGATACTTGGATCCATCCAAGGTACTCTAAGAGTGATTATGGCCTTGTTGCATTTCATGCCTCAGGCGGATCTCCGGGCTTAGTTACCCTTCCCATACACTTGCCCGACTATCGACTGTCCCCCTTGGTTGTTGATTACAAGTTGGAGGTCTAGTTTCCATTATGTAGGTTGACACACAGGTGATAGTGATGGGTGTATCATGGTACCTAAGGAAAAAATTTTATTCTTTGGGCGACACCTGAAGGGATCATTAGTTGGAGGTCTGGGTAATTTCTTTTTCTGGCTAGTCATTTTCCTTCGTGAATTATTTGGACGATCAAGAATTCATCTCCTAGGGTTGGAAGCATTCAGAAGGGTCGTTTTTTTGGCTTGTATCTTTTTAGTATTTTCTTCTTAGTGGTGTTCTCTATTCTCCCTAGTTTTCCATAGTGAGTTAGTTAGTCATTTCTTTGGGTCTCTAACCTAAGGTGGTAGACCGCCCACTCCGTCGGTCGTGAGGAATTTTTGGTCTTGCACATAGAAACGTGAAGCCACTTCTTTATAGGTGTTGTTTTTATACTGTTGGTTCGCCAGAGTCAGTGTGTGATACTTTTACAGAATTGAACGATTCTACAAGGGAAGAACCTGTGCATAATATCTTTATGTCTTAAGTTCTCGACGATACCAACCAAGAAACGCCTTCGCAAGAGGATTCTTTTTCTTTTCCTTTCTTTGAAAACTTTGGTGTCCCTTTGATGGCCACTTTGTACATTCCTGGGTTGAATGTGGTACTATCAGTTTGGTTGGGTACCTTTCCAAATGTCCTGAATTCTCTTAACACTTTTCAGTTAATGTCATGGGAATAATGTTGATGTTACTTCATTAGAAAAGTATTATCCTCCTCCTTCTGTCTTCTCTGGTGAAAGTATAAATAATAGTAACTGGAAGTCTAAACGAAATAGAAAGAGGAAGAATAAGAAGAAGAAATAACCAACCTATGGGAGTAATATTGGATGTAGGCCGTCAACCTCTGTAAGTCATGTTGAAGACCAATACCCAGGCTCTACAAGTCATGTTGGGGGAAAACAACCAACCTCTTCTAGTCATGTTGGAGATTTTTCAACAACCTCTATAAGTCATGTTGGGGGAAAGCACCTAGCCTTTGTAAGTCATGATGCGGGGGAAATTCTAGTCACTTCTAGTCATACTGGTGATAGGTTTGTAGCCTCTATGAGTCATGTTATCAACCAATCACCAACCTATACAAGTCATGTTGGAGATGTGCAACCAACCACTGCTAGTCATGATGGGGGAATTGATTTTAATGAGAAACCTATATGGATAGTACATAAGCCTAGTTTCCCTTGTAATCTTTGCAAGGGAGATCACCTTACTCATTTATGCCATGTCCTTCTAGAGGCATGGATATTTTGGTCCCTATTCACAGGCTCTTCTGATTCTGAGTCTTCTAAGGTTTCCTCATACCCTATTCAACTATTGGTTGATGAAGTGGTCATGCTGATGAAATATTCGGTCAACCCCACTCCTTTTTTGGGGGGTGATGTGCCTTCAGACCATGTTGTCTCGCAAGCTATTCAACCATTGGTTGATGAAGTGGTCATGCCAATGCAATCTTTGGGCGATCCCATTCCTCTTTTGGGGGGTGATGTTCCTTCAGACCATGTTTTCTCACAACCTATTCATCCAATGGTTGAGGAAGTGGTCATGTCGATGCAATCTTCGGCCGATCCCACTCTTCTCTTGGAGAGTGTCAAGTCTACAAAAGTGGTCACGTCGATGAAATCTTCGACTGATCCCAATATTCTCTTGGAGTGTGTTGATTCTACCAAAGTGGTCATGTCAATGAAATATTTGGTTGACCCCACTCTTCTGATGAGGAGTGATGTGTATACCGACTATGTTTTTAGCGTTTCTAGTTCAATACTTTCAGAACAAAGGGGCATTCCACTGACTTTGAGCACACCCCCTCCAAGTCCTAGGATGGTTTCATTTGATTGGATTGACCTTGTTGATCCTTGTATTCCTTCTTATACACCCTTTCAAATATGGGTTGAAGTTAATTCAATTTGTTTTTATTGATGTATTGTAGATGAAGTGATTTCCAGTAGCCTCACCATAAGACTGTGGATTTGAAGAATGGACTAATAAAATATGTCTAGAGAGCAATGGTTCAGTGGCAGTGAGTGCAATAGGAGGCTCCTTGAAATTAGATATAGTCCTCCTAGTATTGACTGGATCACCAACAAGATCCCCTACATCCTGAAGAGTAGTTTTTTCCCACTTGGTCCTCTACTCTGGATCTTCATCTGCATATGGATGCTCTGACTCTACATTTGACTATACTGACTTTGTATCTGGATCATCTGAGTCCTCTGAATCAAAAATATCATCTGAATAAGACTCGACATGTGCATGTTCATCATCTCGGACATCTGGAATAATGAAGGTGTCTGCATGCGGTTGTTGACGTACATGCGAGACACTTTCCTCGAATTGGACACTTCACTCAATGATGAGTCGATCCAAGGAAAAATTAATGAGTCTATATCCGTTCACATTGTGTTGGCCCTAGACCAATTTTTGAGTAAATGTTGATCATGTTTGACCATTTTTGGGACTTCGACAGGTTGGTCGAAGATAGAGCGCCCATATGAAGCGGAGATTGTGAAATCTCGCTCATTTTGTGGGATTTTTGGGATTTTAGGGTTTATGTAACAGGTATGGGATGTTGGCCCATGGGTTTACCCATGTTTATTCCTCTTTGTAAAAGTATAAATAAGTAGTTAGGTGATGTAAGAAGTGAAGCTAGTAGTGGGCTATGTCCACCATATGTTGTAAGTGTTGGCTTAGTGCAAGAGACTGTAAGAGGCTTTGTGCACAGATGATGTAAGGCTTTGTGCTAGTTGTATCTGTGCCCTGACTTGTTTTGGAGGAGGAGGATTTGGTGAGGTGCGTGTGGATCTCCTATCCTGTGTGGATTTGGCTCTGTGGATTTGTGCAAAGGAGAAGAAGAATTTAAGAAGCTTGTAGACTAATAAAGAAGAAGAATATTGGTGGACGTAGCTCCACATTGGGGTGAACCACGTATATCCTGTGTTGATGTGCTTTGTGTGATATTATTGATGTTGTTTATATGGTTATTTTCTTAGTTATGTTTGATGAATGCATCTAATGTAGTATCTCAGTGCTTAATAATGTGAATGAATGCTATATCTAAGTTAATGTTATGTGCTAAGTGAATGGAAGTATTGGATATTGGTTATTACTGCGCTGATCTAGATCTAGGGTTTAATCTGTGATGTGAATGAGATTCAATATCTAATGCATATTATTGGCTAAGTTCTTTGTTAAAGTGTTGTAATCACATATTTGTGTCCCATATAGGTTGTATACACCTGAGTCCTGGAACCCTCCCTGCCTCTACCTCGGGTGAGACTTCATCTTCTTCATAGGTGTTTCTGAAAGGGTTGGTAGTTAGGGTTTTGTTGGTGCGTCATTGAAACACTGAAACTTGGGTCCGCCCTCTGTGCCAACAAATGGTTCCATTGCTGGGACCTAAAACTGTGAATGTTGGGAACTGAAGAAAAGAAGAAAGCTATGTGCATAGATCTATTGCTGAAGTACGCAATATTCTACTTGACTTGCAAAGCTCTGTGCTTAAAAAAAAGGAGTTCAATCTAAAGAAAAGAGGTAAGATATTAAATCTTTGTGCTATGATAAAGGTAAGATAAGTATGAGTCTAGGTATGTTTGGTATATTTGGTCCTAGCCTGAAAACTAGGGCACAACTAGAAGAAAGAAGATTTGATCTAAATAAATTTGATAGAAATAGTGAAAGATATGTTATTCCTATGCATAGAAAGAATTTTTGGACTAAAATGTGGATGCATGATCCTAGAAAGAATTTGTGTAGATTGCAGGTCCATCACTATTATCCTAGTGTGCAGTACAAAAAAGGTTTGGGATCGTTCAAAAGAAAGAGAGGATTGAAACTATGTTATAACTACAGAAGACCGAGACATATTGATAAGGAATGCCCTGGTAGAGGTCATACTTGTCGTTGTTGTAATGTTATTGATAATGCAGTTTTGGATTGCCCTAGATTAATTGCTAAAGTTGAAAAGATGAACATGAGACAAGAAAACAGTGAAGAAGGTCAAGAACCTAAGGATATGTTAGAAAACTAGAACAAATCGAAATCTGTGTTATTACAGCTGAAAGAAACCATGAATGATCACAAAGATATCAGTTTACCAGAGATCTAAAAGAGAAGCAATGCATAGAAATAAGAATAGGAGACTTCAACATATATTTTGTATTAGATGAGGAAACACATGTGAATCTTATGTCAGGGAGTACTTGGGAAATTTTAGGAAATCCTACTATTATTCCTTCATTGGGAAAGATAGGATTATTTAAAGGAAATATGATAACCCTATGTGGAAGAGTTACTAATGTACCTATGATGGCGCATGGAGAATCGACATAAGAAGAATTTGAAGTCATTAAGTTTGTTGAGAAAAAAAAACCTTTTTCACTTTTGTTAGGAAAACCCTGGATTGAGAAAGATTAGATCTGAAGGAAAGTAGAGGAGGAAGCTGCAAAACAAAACAAGTAATAATTAAGAGACTTCATGGCTAGGAAAACAACATTATTAATAAAAGAACAAGAGGATAAGTCGAAGCGATAGACAGAGGACCAGAGAATTAGTTTTCAAAGTTAGAAGAATACAAGAAGACTTAAAGAACATTCCCAAGCAGGAGAAAAGAGAATCCACCCTAGAAATAGTAAGAGAAGAGGTATTACACTCAAAGCCTTTGAAAGTCCCTCAGTTGTGTGAAGTTACTACGCTAAGGGAAGATAATAATGAGAATGGGAAGAGGAATCCAGGGACTCAGATCACAGGAAAGAAGGAAAGAAATATCCATAAGAAGAAAGTAAAATTAGAAAAACTACAAGGAGTTCCAGAAAAGACTTCACAGAAGGCAGGCTTGCAAAATTTGAACATCGTCGGAATAGCAGAACAACACAGAATGACACTTCTCCATGACGAAGCTATATGATAGTTGGAGGCGTCCCGACCGTTAGAACAATGCTCCAAAATGGTTAGAAACTTAGTTAATTCCAAAAATATCGCCATGAGACCATTGAGACTGCGCCATAATAGATGGATTAAGGCATTTCGACCCATTAGAGGAATCGGTTACGATGTTGTTTATTTATTCCATGGAATGGTGCACCGGGACCGCTTTTGAAAACTGAGATATTTGATCTCATAGAAAAGTGATTTCCTACTGCGTTGTGTTGTCTATACCTCTCCATTGATTTGATTACCTTGAGTATATGTTCGCCTACCCGAGTTATTTGACCACGAGTGTGTATGTCAGGCGAATGCAACGCAGTAGAGAAGTCTGTGGAGGATATCCTAACAGAACTTATGGCTAAGAAATTTATGTCCGCAGGAGTATAGGCTTCATCAAGGGGAGGATTGCAAGCATCCACCTTGATTGGATGTCGATCTGGGCTATCCCAAACCACGACGAAGAAGAGAAGAAAGAACCATGATGATCTGGCGAACGCAAAGAATATCCCGTCAGTCTTGCCCAACTACATCCTGCCTTTGGATGGCACGGTTAGTCGTGATAGTGCCCCGAGATATTTCAAGTACACACTCATCACTACATACCTCCCGAAGGGGATACATGCAGTAGGACGGTAGTTGGGACTAATCCCGGCTCTTAAGATAAGCGATTTCAACCTCGGTGACAAGAAGAATTATGTGATGCTCGCACCGCATCACTACCTGACGAAGATGACTTGGAAGAAGCCCAATATAGTTCCCCAACCATGGATCAAGGAGATCATGAGGTCAAAAATATTAAACGGCATGAAGATCCCACACTTCGGCAGACATCAGGAGGTTAACGCATGTGTTAAACTCCTCATGTCGTGCTACCATGGCAGGTATCTGTGGTTGGATAGGTGCATCACTATGGATCCAGCACTAATCCACCTCATCACCAGACTAAGCATGAAGGGACTAGACCCTCATAAATTTTACCCAAAAAACACGTCAGATCTCTCTTTGGCATAACACATCAAGGAGGTGTATAGAGATGTGGAGAAAGGGAAGCGAAGCTACAAGGTAGCCTCCATACAAGATGGTGTAGTGCACCTAGCATTTCAGTTGATAGAAGGCAAGATCATCAGAAAGAACCATCCTACACAAGTAACAAAATTCATAGTCGACCTTACAGGGAAATGCATCGAAGGGATGCAGATGAACTGGGTGAGCTACCTCGTCAATGAGTTGGAGAAGGACTACCGTGAACCACATTTGTCGCTTGGGAGATTCTAGAGGGAGTGACATTCCCTGAAGTCAAGACATCAGAACCACTAGTTGCGAGGTTCACCACCTTGTAGTATTTGAGCAACATGGCAAAGTAGTGGAAATCAAATGCAGTGTTCCACACCTACTACTTACAGCTCAAGCGATCCATTGAATCCTTTCCCGGAATGACGCCGAATACACTCCATAGGTTCAGGAAACTCATGAAGTTCTGCACATACTGACACTTCATATCTATCACCACTCATGGGGATGAAAAAAAGGAGGAGCTACAATCTTACTACAAATTGACTTAGGAAGATATGGAGGATATAACTAAGGAATGGCCTACAAAATTCCTTGTACCGGTGGAGGATGCAGAACTCTCCAACCCCGATATCATTCGAAGCCCATTAGTCACCCGGGTCGAACATGATGGATAGATAAGTGGAAAGAAGAAGAAGAAAAAGGATGAAGTTCAAGACATCGACAGTGAGGAGAAGGACAACGCATTGGAGGAAACTACGTCTGATTCACCTGCAAAAGGAGGAGGCGACGCAGTAAACTGACAGGAGGAAGGTGAAGAAGAAAAGCAAGACAAGGGAAAAGTAACACCACCAAAGGATCCCCTTACAAAGGCTGAGATGTCAAATAAAAGGAAAGGTTCCCTACAGAAACCCTCAGTGCAGAAGAAATCCCGAGCCACTAAGCCTGAGTCACAGAACGTGCTAACAATGGATGATATCTAGCTCATAATCATAGCTGTCAAAGATGCTTCAGAGGATATCCTGCAAAGACATGAAGCCAAACAAGAAACAATGTATGAAAGGATCGAGAAATAACTAAAAGACATACAACAAGTTCCCCAGTCGAGTTGCGCAATGTCCACTGCGCCACCTTCAACAGAGAATGTCGAATTGGGGGATGAGCCCACCCAATTGCGCAGATTAGCAAATGTAATAGAGACTCGACTTTTTTGAGTACAGGAAGAAAAGGAGCAGGCCACGAAGGCTTTGAAGCAAGAAAATGAGGAGGCCCTAGAGAAACTTCGGGTTGCACAGCAAGAAAAAAATGACCTTTGGGCGATGTTCGAAGAGGACAGAGAGAAAATCCAGAAAGAGAAAGACCAACTTCTTGCAGACAAGACCGTGGTTAGAGAGGCAGTGAATAGAGCACTTCACTTTGTGTCGAGCTTGGCACAAATAGAAGAATAGGCAACCAAGAGCCAAGTAGGGAAGCTCACTAAGGCTATTCAATAGCCTCAAGCAAGGGTAGCAGAGCTATAACTTCAAGCAGTGTCGAGCAGTCTGCAAGAAGTACGGGATCAAAGGGAATAAACTGCCAGGAGCACAGTAGAATGAATCAGGGCATTGGCCACATAATGTAATAAATTAAGCGACCGAAGTGCGCATACCTATGAGCACCTTGCAGAGACCCAGAGCTGAGGATATTGGAGGCACAACTCTAGGAGGCGAAGTAGCAGGTGTCAACTGTGCAAGCACAACTGAAGCAACTTACAGAAGTGGAGAATATGAAAAGGTCACAAGAGCAATACACAGTTCAGAACCAGGTCACTGCCATCCATAACCGAGTTATGGAGGTGACCCAGAGACTCTAGCCGGTGCAGGATGAAGCCTACACACTTTTCGAAGAGATCAAAGGACAAGGATCAAAGTTGGAACAGGTGGTTGTGACAGTGGAACAACGCATGGAAGGCCCTATCACTGAGAAAGTAGTCCAGGAGTTCACTGAGCAGGAGGCTGTAGCAAAGCAATAAGTCGAGGAAGCTTGATCTAATCTTGAGGCCTTCAAAGCATATTTTCCTAGATCAAAGTGACCCAGGATGAGTCACAGGTGAGTGTTGGGGGCTTGTTGGCCTTCGACCAAGTTTTGAGTAAACGTTGGTCACGTTTGACCATTTTTGGGACTTTGACAGGCTGGTAGAAGACGGAGCGCCCATGCGAAGAGGATATCACAAGATCTCACTCATTTTGCGGGATTTTTAGGATTTTAGGGTTTATGTAATGGGTATGGGATGTCGGCCCATGGGTTTACCCATGTTTAGGCCTCTTTGTAAAAGTATAAATAAGTATCTAGGCAATGTAATAAGTGAAGGTAGTAGTGGGCTATGTGCAACATATGTTGTAAGTGTTGGCTTAGTGCAAGATACTGTAAGAGGCTTTGTGCACAGACATTGTAAGGCTTTGTGGTAGTTGGCTCTGTGCCTTGACCTATTTTTGGGAAGGATGATCTAGTGAGATGCACACGGATCTCTTGTCCTTTGCGGAGTTGGTTCTGTGGCTTTGTGCACAAGAGAAGAAGAATGTAAGTAGCTTGCATAATAATAAATAAGAATAATATCGGTGGATGTAGCGCCACACTGGGGTGAACCACGTATATCCTGTGTTGATGTGCTTTGTGTGATGTTATTGATGTTGTTTATATGGTTATTTTCTTAGTGTTGTTTGATGAGTGCATCTGATGTAGTAGCTCAGTGCTTAATAATGTGAATGAATTCTAGATTTGAGTTAATGTTATGTGCTAAGTGAATGGAAGTATTGGATCTTGGTTATTACTGCATTGATCTAGATCTAGGGTTTAATCTGCGATGTGAATGAGATTCAATATCTAATGCATATTATTGTCTAAGTGCTTTGTTAAAGTGTTGTAATCATAGATTTGTGTCCCATCTAGGTTGTAGACACCTGTGTCTTGTTAGAAAAACAGGACCGCAGAGCAATAAAATAAAACAAATGTAGAAACAAAACACAGAAGACACACAATACAAGAGAGACATAGATTTACGTGGTTCACCCAGTGTGGGCTACGTCCACCAGAGAAATTGCCAGGTCCTTCCTTTATTATTATCCAGCAAATGAAGGGATACAACCTACAGCAAAACCCGCTGTAACTTCCTCTTCTTTCTCTCACAGTCTCCTCTCTCAGAATACAATATTCACCATCCTCTATAGCCGCAATACATTTCCCTCATAAAAGAGGGTTGCCTTCTAGGGCAAAAAACCCTAACATATTCTCTACCGTTACATCTGCGACCTTATAATGAACGGTCCAGATTTACAATGAAATTACAATATACTTTTACAAGGCAATTTTTGCTTCGGGGGCTTTGCCCCCGAACCCTCGCTGGGGGCCCACTTGCCCCCAGACCCCCCAGTCGGGGGGATAGGCCCCCCAGACCCCGCAGAGGGGGTACCCCCCCTCTGCACTCCCCCACGTGGAAGAGTGTACATACTTCTGGGGTGTAAATACTTCATGGGGTATAAACACAGCTGAAAGCAAGGACCTCTGAATCAGGTAGATAATCAGGCTCCACAACCAACAATCTCCCACTTGGAGACTGATCTCAACAACTCCACCGCTGTTGTATATGATGGACTCTGAACCTTCTTGGACCTAGCAAATTTCTCATCTTCATCTTCATTCTTGAAGACCAACTGAAACTGAGCAAGAACTCAATTTCTCCCCGGTTACTCCCTTTGTTAACATGTCTGTAGGATTCTGGCTAGTGTGTATCTTTTCCATCTTCAATTGTCCATCTTCCAAGGCGGATCGTATGAAGTGGTACCTCAACTGTATATGCTTAGTCTTTGAATGGAAGGCTGAGTTCT
>ML788963.1:162097-174939 GCA_009831015.1 Picea engelmannii
AGCCGTATCGTTCCTAGAGCCTTTCTGTCAAGAATCTCCCATTCTTCGTCCTTCATGGCCGCCGGCTTCTTTGCTACTCCGCTCAATGGTAGGAATAGATCCTTCTGATATAAATAGTCCTCCATATGCATCTTCCATAACTGGTAGTTTTGGCCGTTAAATTTCTCGACCCTAAACTTTCCATCTTCCGACATTGCTCCCACTCGAACCAGGAACCCTCTGTTTCCTGCGAGTTACCTTACACTCTGATACCAGTTGTTAGAAAAACAGGACCGCGGAGCAATAAAATAAAACAAATGCAGAAACAAAACACAGAAGACACACAATACAAGAGAGACACAGATTTACATGGTTCACCCAGTGTGGGCTACGTCCACCAGAGAAATTGCCAGGTCCTTCCTTTATTATTATTTAGCAAATGAAGGGATACAACCTACAACAAAACCCGCTGTAACTTCCTCTTCTTTCTCTCACAGTCTCCTCTCTCACAATACAATATTCACCATCCTCTATAGCCGCAATACATTTCCCTCATAAAAGAGGGTTGCCTTCTAGGGAAAAAAACCCTAACATATTCTCTACCATTAGATCTGCGACCTTATAATGAACGGTCCAGATTTACAATGAAATTACAATATACTTTTACAAGGGGGTACCCCCCCTCTGCACTCCCCCACGTGGAAGAGTGTACATACTTCTGGGGTGTAAATACTTCATGGGGTATAAACACGGCTGAAAGCAAGGACCTCTGAATCAGGAAGATAATCAGGCTCCACAACCAACATGTCTTGCAACCCCCCTGCCTATACCTCGGGTGAGACTTCATCTTCTTCGCAGGTGTTTCCAAAAGGGTCGATAGTTAGGGTTTTGTTGGTGTGTTGTTGAAGTGTTGAAACTTGGGTCTACCCTTTGTGCCAACACACCGCTAGGGTATCCAAAAAAAATACACTCAGTTCTCTATGGATCAAGTGACTTCCTCTTTTCAGAGGGAATCCGGGCTCATGCACGTGAACTAAAAATACAAAAGTGGGCCACTTCCAGTTTGAGGTCGCTCCAAGCCTCATATGGGGTCTTATCCTTGACAAATCTATGGGGAGATTTTTTTTGGATGTATGTTTCATAATGAAGTGCTTCGACCCATTGTATATGTGGTAGTGACTTTTCATGTAGCATGCAAGATGTCATCTCTTTTAGAGATCTGTTTTTCCGCTCAACAACTTTTTTTTGCTGTGGAGTATAGGGAACTATGTACTGCAACTGAAACCCTACCTCATGGAAAATATTATGGATCTCATGATTGACATACTCTCCCCCATTATCAGTTAGGAGGACTTTGATTTTATTTCTAGACAGTGTCTCAACTAGGGCTTTGAAATCTTTGAGGTGTTGAAAGACCTCATATTTTTTCCCGAGAAAGTAAATCCATGTGAAACATGAGAAATCATCAACAAAAATGAGAACAAACCTCTCTTTTTTTATATATGATGTGGAAAAGGACCCTTGAGGTCATTATGGATCAGATCTAAAGGCGCAAAATCTCTCTGAGACTTTTCTTTGTCGAATTTCTCTTGAGGGTGTTTTCCAAGAACACATCCCTCACAGACTCCTTTGGAGAAATGGATGTCTGGTAGACCATCAACCAATATTTACTTGCTAAGATGTTGCATATATCTGAAATTCAAATGTCAAAACCTTTCGTGCCATATCCTACTACTTTCATCAGCATGGGTAAGAAATAAAGTAGAATGTGGTTCAATAAATTTAGAAAATGTATACAATCTAAATTGATTATTTACCTCACCACTAGCAACACTGGAGTTGGTTTGGATGTCATATATGCCCAATGCATTTGGTGTGAATATGGATTTCTTTTCGGCGCTAGAATTTATCATCTGATACACAGAGAGAAGGTTGACGAAAAGCTTGGGAACGTGCAACACATTCTCGAAGCTTCCATTGGTGAGTTCAATACTTCCTTTTCCAATGACCTCAACTAGAGAGTTTCCCCCCATCAGAATAAGAGGGCCTTTGCATGCATCCAATGAAGAATACACTGATTTTGTGGCAGCCATGTGATGTGATTCTCCTGAATCTACGATCCAAGCATCAAGAGAGGATTTGATGGAAATCAAGGCATGGCTAGAATTGCCTCTCTTGGGATTCTGATCTTCTAGCTTCTTCTTCTTGGCACCCTCAGGGATGTGATATCCAAGGTTTTTTTTATGAAGTATTTGAGTCATTATATCTATTTGTTTATACATGCATGTGGATTCTGGATGGAATCCTTTATGGTAGTATGAACATTTCTCCCCTTTTCTTCCCTTTCCCCCTTTGGATCCAGAGGCATTGGTGAAGGGTTTTGTGTACCATTCCTTCTTCAGATGTACATGATATTTCCTTTTGTATTTATATTTATATTTATGATATTGATGGCTTCCATCTTGGACAGTAAGTGCATGTACCTTTGGGCCTTTGATTTTTCCCATGTTGATGAGCTTGGTTTTCTCTTGTGTCAGGGATTCGATAAAGTCCTCAAGAGAAGGCATCTTCCAGGTGGCTCCAGAGGTGAATCTGACTGAATGGAATGTGGACATAAACATAGAGAATTCAGGAAAAAGTTTGGAGAGAATGGTGAGAACCATTTGTTTCTCCTCCTTAGATTTATCAACTCCGCAAACTTTGAGTTGCGACAGTAAATCCTTAAATTTTGTAAATAAATCTTGGATATTGTCAAAGCATTTTGGATCCAATGTGAGAAATTCCACCTCCAGCATGTGTCCTCTCATATCATCCCGTTTTCCAAATATCCCTTCCAAGGTGGTCTAGGCTTCATTGGGAGTCTTACAAGAAGATATGTGAAAAAGGATATCGGGAGAAATAAGACAACAAATTGTTATGAATGCTTCATCCATTCGATTTAAATAATTGGATTTTTCTATGGATGATTTCGGTTCTATATATGTATTCAAGGTTAACCTATATAATCCTCTGGTTCAGAGATGAATCATTATTCTCTACTTCCATGAAAAGTATTTATAAGGTGTAATAATGAATTCTTTTGGGAAATCCATCTTTCTGCTGTCTTCAATCTTTTGTACCTACAAAAAATTTGGTGTAGATTTTGCGTAGTAGTCCATTAGCTCTGATACCATGTAAATGTGTTGAACATGAATAGAATATATCTAGATAGAAAATACCACACACATTTGTAGAGATAAATTGAGAAAGAAGAAGAAGGAGAGAAAGAATGGAAGAATTCTCATTAACCGTAATGAATAATGAATAATTTACACATGATATACTCTGTATAAATCAACCAATGTGCACAAGAGAAGAAAAAATGCACCATAGAGGTGGTATAGAGTGATCTGGACACACACCAATAGTTACGGGAGTGAACTTCCACCTAGTCTAGTCTCTCAGGTAGTTACGGGAGTGAACTGCCACATAACTGAGTTAACTAGTCAACCAGTCTTCAGTTAACTAACTGAAACAAAGTGTAGTGAGGAGTATATTGAGGAATCAAGGGTAATGCGCCAATATAGTGATGAAACCAAGTAAAGTGTGCTTTAGAATGGTGATGATCCCAATTTTCCATGGTGACAAAACCAATGCAACATCTAGACTCAACTCAACTAGTCAAACTGAAGTGTCAACTCGGGAGAATATTCTCCAGGTGGAAAATTCTCCCCTAAAATATAGGAGAATTGATAATGAATAATAATGACTAATAAACAAGGAAAAACCTTAGGAAAAAGAAATCCTAGGTGTGTGTGAAGTAACTCTAAAATTCTTTAAGCCCTTTTCAGACTCTCTAAAATTGAAACGATTGTCGAGCGATCTTGTTTCCATTCACGCTCGTCAAACTAAAATTTGAAGGCACATCTTTTCAATGATAGTTTACCCCTTTTTCAGTCTAGACGGTTAATTTACAAATAAAGGTATGCCCTAGGAGCTTTGGTTCGCTAAGAGAGTATTCTCAAGAGTAATTTTAACCCTTTTTCGGGCTTGCGGGACTAAATTTTTGAAAAAGGGCCATTCTCTTTGGTTTTGGTTTATCTCTTTTTAGGTATTGGAGATTATCTACAAAAAAGGAACCCCCCTAAAGTCCATATTTAAACTCTTTTCAAACTCCCTAAATATGAAAATATCGCCGAGTGACCTTGTTCCTTTCACACTCGTTAACTGGTCCATAAGGAATATCTATTTGGCATAAGTTTAACCCTTTTTCCGACCAATAGATTATCCAGGAAAAAGGTACACCTCGAAAGACATGTCTCGTCGAGAGAGTTCTCCTAAGTTATATTTTATATATGTTTGGGCTAAGGAGAATAAACTTAGAAAAAGGTTATGAGTCCATAGTTAATCTCTTTTCAGACTCCTTAAAATTGAAAAGATAGACAAGTGATCTTGTCTTTGTCACACTCGTTAAAATGGTTTTGAAGAGATGTCCTTTCGGTATAAGTTTAACCCTTTTTTGAATCGATTTGAATAATTGCAAAAAATGAATTCTCTGGAGTCTTCTTTTAGTGTTTTTCAGACTCTCTAAACGTGAAAAAACAACTGAGCTTACTTTCTCTGGGATCGTATAACTTCACATGGAAGGAGTCTTGTTGTGTCATACTTAATCGCATCGCATGTCTCATCCTTGCGTCTTTGGCCTAATGATGGCTTCATGTTGTTGTTAAGTGAACCTTCAAATCATTCCTTAAATGCAATCCTCATAGAACTTTGTCCCTCGCAATCTAACACCTTGACCCATGGAGGAATTTTCCCGAGTGTCCTTATCCTGAACATCTCTCCTTGCATTAAGCATCAATATGTTCGATGTGCTGGGAACTATTTTTCTTTCCCGGAACACTTGTTCCTCCTTTGTATTGTAGCATTATTTTATTCGTTTTCAATATTGTTAAAAAATTGAAAAAGACAAAAAAAATCAAATATTCCAAAAAGAGGGGATGGGATATACATTCTCTTTTATTAGTAGAAAGATAGTCTCCCTTAGAAAAAGAACACCATTTCGTTTGTTCACCAAGCATTGGTATCTAGTATTATCTTAGGAAGATGTTCTCATTACATAGAGTTTTGTCCTCCTTCGTTTGGTTACTCTTCCAAACATATGGAGAGTTTGTGGTGCCTCTTGTATCACATACTTATGTCAATACTATGTTTCCCGAGTCTCATCATTTTGTTGTGCTTTTGTCCAAGGGAATTTTTATCCAACATGAGTTGGCCATTCTACAATTTATCTCTTGACTTTCATGAGTTGACCATCCCGAGACTCCATTCAAGTTCATATTCAAAATCAATTAAGTTATGTTCTTGATGATTGAGGTCCTCTAGTATTTCCTCGAAAGCATGTTGAAGACCTCAGGGTAGTGAGTCTTCCACTCCTATTGTACTCCTACATGAGCTTTTGAATATCTTGAAGTTGTTTCTCGAGCTATGAATTCCTCATCTCCAACCACATGCATCAACGCTTCTTGAAGATGCATATAATATTGTACTTGTATATCTTCAGATGATCTTGGTATGTATATCCACTGTGTATTGTTTGTGGATACACTTTATATAGACATTTATATTTTTTCTAGTAGTCATATAGGACATGGATTTGCATTGTACTTGATTGGAAGCCATGCTTAGTTCATCCCGACCGTGGGTATTCCCACCTCAGAGAGATTATCATTGTTTTACAGATGGCATGGTCATGAACACTCATCTTGAGCTCACTCAACTCCGTGCCTTCCCACTGTGTAAAGATATTGTAATGTATTTTGGCCATCAGTTTCTCTTTTGACCTCACACATTAGGGGGAATCTGTTATAATCCAAAAATGCATTATCTATGCATACAAGACATTGGCCTTTCCATTTGCACACTTTACCAAAATATTGTAGAGGCTTCCTTTTACAAAACCATTTTTTGGAGAGTGTACACACCCTGTTGAACTAATATCCCATGTGCAAATTCATGTTGCATGCTAGTTAGCTCATGTACACACATGTTGCATGCTAGATAGCCCATGTTTACCTCCAAAATTTGCAAAAAATATTAAATTGCGTGGAACTCGGTGGAGTTTATGGGATATGGAGGGTTTCCTAACTATTTTACCCATTGTAGCTCATCTCCAAACTGAATAAACATATTTTAGTCATACAAAAAGAGATCTTGGGGTGCCATTTATAAACATAAGAAAGATAATAATAAAACTCTGCAAAAATCCCTTCCCTTTCTTAGCCCAAGATTTGCATCCCATTCTGAGTTTTAGCCTCAACCATCCCCTCAAGCCTTTCTCCTTATGAAACCCTTCCTCCTTCCCTTGGTGATATGTTGGTTGTGAGAAGATAATGTGGGATTGATGCACTTGGAGCCATGACAGAGAATCTCATACTTTCTTTGTGGAGCGGTTTCTGACAAAGGTTGTAATCCTTTTTGTCTTGAAATTGAATAAAAGAGTTCATCATTGTCCCACAACCCTATGTTTGCATGATTTTGTTAATTTGTGCATTTATATCTATGTATAAACTTTTAAATTGATTAGTATAGATTTCATATGTTGTTTCATTGTATTCCTAATCTTTTTCAAGTCATATTTGGGAGGATATCCATGATCTAGGAGGTGACAACAAGCGAAATAGGTCTACACCAACCGTAAATACTAAAGGTGCATTCATTAACTCTCTTTCCTTTCTCTCTCGTCACATTTTTTAGATGGTTTTGGGGTAGCTTAAGGGTAGAACAATTTTTTAAGGGAGTTAGCGCTCTTCCTTTACCTTATACCCAGTATAGGGAATTTTCCCCGTAGGAGAATTGGCGACTCCACTGGGGAAAATCCCCCTATACTGGGTCTAAGGTAAAGGTAGAGAGCTAACTCCATTAAAATACTATTATACCCTTAAGCTACCCCAAAACCATCTAAACAAAGTGATGAGAGAGAAAGGAAAGAGAGTTAGTGAATGTACGTTTAATCCTTCCAGTTGGTGTAGACCTCTTTCACTTGTTGTTGCCTCCTAGATCATAGATCTCCTTTCAAAGTTAACCTGAAAAAGATTAGGAATATAGTGAAACAACATATGAAATATATACTAATCACTTTAAAATTCTATACATAGATATAAATGCACAAATTAACAAAATCATGCAAACATAGGGTTTTGGGACAAGGATGAATTCTTTTATTCAGTTTCAAGACAAAAAGGATTACAACCTTTGTCGGCAACCTCTCCATGAACCAATTTTGGGCTCCTGTGTCATGGCTCCAAGTGAATAAATCCCACATTATCTTCTCACAACCAAAATATCTCCAAAGGAAGGAGGAAGGGTTGCATAAGGAGAAAGGCTGGAGGGGAAGGTTGAGGCTAAAATTTAGAATGGGATGCAAATCTTGGGCTAAGAAAGGGAAGAGATTTTGGCAGATTTTTCTTATTCTCTTTGTTATGTTTATAAATGACACCCCAAGACCTCTTTTTATATGAGAAAAATATGGTTATTCGGTTTGGGGACGTGATACAAGGGGTCAAATGATTAGGAAACCCTCCATAGCCCATAAACTCCGCCAAATTCTGTGTTTTTTATGCCTAAGAAAACAAAACATGAGATCCTTGCCTACAAATAAGTTGCAATGCATTTATATGAAAACTTGTGTTTGTAAAATGGGTCATCATATGGTATGGAATTTATTTTGTAGATTGTATATGTTGTGGATCGTTGTGGTGGTTTTGGACTTGACTTTTGATATTACAGGTTCGTATAGTCACTTGGCCAAAACATTGGACATATGTGTAAAGGGTTGATGGAAGATAGCACACTTCAATATGATATGGTTGGTGAAATTTAATAATGGGATATGAGAAGCGATGTGCATTTATTGCACTTCATTCTTACCCTATCTCAAGGATGCCACCTTCACTATGTTTTTAGTATTTGTTGTGGTCGCTCTCGTAAATAGAAACTCCAGCGTTTTCAGCCTTGAAGGAATTGCATCTCGTGGTTTCCTTAGATTTACTCTTATAGGTATGAAAATTTTATCTCTTCATTCATTAAATTGAAACTCTACTTGAGTTAAAATTGCTTTGTTGGTTCTAGGACTTTGCATACAAAATGTATTTGTTCTCCAAGTTCTATAGCATTTCGATTTGTGGTTTTTCTTGTTTTTCCTTTTGGGAATTTGAGAAAATCAAACTGGAACTATAAATCGACTCTATTTTTGGGTTAGGGTATGAATTATGATGTTCCTGGAGAAAACGTTGTATTTATATTGTTGGTACAAAGTCTATGGTGTATTTTTTTCATTTTGGATGTGAAAAATGTGATGTATTTGCTTTCCTATTGGCATAAGATTGATCTGAACCTGAGTTATTAATTAACATTCTAATCTTCTTGGATGATATGGATTGGTTATGTTTGGAACAAATGTTGGAAACTGTATTGTTGGAAAAAGTTTTTACAACAATTAAATTCATGTTTTCTCGGATTCTATGACTAATTTCTAAAGTGTTCTCTTTTTGTGTAAAATAAAAGGGAAATGAAGGGTTCTTATATTACCCTAGCCAGACCCAGACCTTGGAAAATTTGTATGTGGTAAATGTTTTCACCTTAGAAGTTTGCCAAGAAATTATTTTTGGGAATGAATTATTATCGCTGTGCTTATGGGATGCACTGAAAACCTCACACCTACTCTGTTTCATTTCAAGCCTTGTTTCCCATTGGATTCGAACATATAGATAATTTGAGTCTTGTTTCTTTCCCCAATAATCATAACATTGATTTGAAAACTAAAAATCGTGGGCTCGTTGTGTTATTTATCTACCAAGAATTAGGTTGACTTATGAAGTTAATATGAGTTGTTGATTATTAAACCCACAATGGGGTTTTCGAGCCACTTTGGTTTCACTACTAATGATTTGAGGTTATAGAGAAATTTTTGATGCACCATTGAAGGATCCTCAATGTGATTATTTTTAGTTTTTCATGCCGATTTAAAATATTTGAGTTATGATTATTGTCAAGCCAAAATTCTTTGTTATTGGTCTTCTACATATCACTTTACCATTTCAAAAGAATATCTATGGTTTTGGGAAAAAGGAAAAGGAAGACTACGAAAGTTGACAATTCTGGAATTTTCCTCGAATTTGATATTAAACTGTCTGAAGGTTGTAGTTAATGGATGTTGTATGATGAAGTGTTATAAAAGAAATAGTTTTGGCTCGAATGAGATTTTGTTAAGGGGATTCTTTCTATCCAAATTGGCTTAGCGAACAATGGTAAGATATTTCTAGCAAAGAATATTATTATGAACTATAGAATTAATGAATGATATTGTTATCCCCATTTTATGGATAACTAAGGAGATGATGTCTCAAGGCCCTTGGGTTGCAGATATGGAGTGCCAAGAGACTACATAAAAAGAAATACCCTTTTCACAGATGGAAAACCCACTCACTACCATATATGTTCACAAGTTTATAGATGGAATCCACCACACCAGTTGGCTTCCAGAAGGAAGTGGGCCTTGCTCCATGAGGTACAAGTCAGTATTATGGTAAGCACCATTTCAATACCTAATCCATTTGATTATGGTGTATCTTAGATTGCTCTAGATTTAATGATATGTGCTTGGATATTATGCCTTTTGTATTGCTTCAACGTGGTGGTTGACATTGTGTCCTAGTAAGTGGTTTTCTTTGGGAATTTGTTTTCTGCTCAAAAATCCCTTAATAATCCATCGTACCGTTCCCAACCATACTTACGATTTTCCATCATTTTACCCTTTGTTTCCTTATCTCTTGGGACTTTAGGGTGTATTGACACAAGAAGGAGTTGTCCCTCATTCTATGGGAAGAAGGGGCTAAAGGCCCAGAGGGGTTGGTGTTGGGTAAAAGATAAAATCCATATATGAACCTTACATATGCTTCTCCCAGGGATCACCCAAGAAAGCAATAAAATTATTATCTTTGAATAAAAGGGGACCCATAATATAACAAAGAAATTCATGAAAGGTAGATTTAAGGACATGAGGTCTCATCACAAGCCAACCTATCATGCCCATGGATATATAGTGGTATGACATTTTCATTATCTGGTTACCAAACTAGGGCAATGAGTCTCAGTTGCATGGATGAGAGAAAGTGGGTCTCATCACGAGCCATCCTTCTCATTTAAATTAGGAATTTGTGGGTGACATTACCACCATTTGTTCACTATGCCAAGGAAGTTACCTTCAACCTCTCCTTGTGCTAAAGAAAATATAAATAAATAAATATAAAAGGAAAATGATGGTCTTGGTAAAAGTGTATTGCAGACGAAGGTACAACACACCCTCTACAAAGGCACCCATGAATGAGACACTAAGATCCCTAGTATGTGATGAGCCCTATGCCCTTTGTGTCTTGATCCCATCCACCTCATACAACTTACATGGATTATAGAGGGACCTCTTGGAGGCTCTCCTTGACCTAGGGAAAGATCTACCCAATAGGACACCTCGTCAATCCTCCCATACTTAAGCTTGACAAGTCACATAGTTTCTTTGAGTTGTTAATTGTTTGAGATAACAATATTTGATGTACATGCTTAGATGGATTATTTATTGATTGGATCCACTTATCATTATGTTATGACTTGATATCCTTGGAGGGTGTGTTCATTTGTCTTTGCAGGACCTAGTTGGTGGACAATTTTGGGAGAAAAAGCCTACCTTGGGATTCCATGGGGCTACAACCCCATAGGTTGGATGCCATAGGCCTACATGCTAGACGAGAGAGAGATGAATTGGAAAACCTTGATGATGACTTGGATGACATATCCCACCCATTTATTTCCAAACGATTTTCCCATGAGGGGTAAAACGTCCCATTTCTTAGCATGACGTCATGATTATGTGGGCTAGGGCTTGGTGATGAGGTGCCACTCATTTTCACTTAGATGTTTTGAGGAGAAGAGGGTCTTAACCATGGTGAGATCACTTATATGATTGACACATGGCCTTAGGAGGCCTTTCCTTGCTTCTCCAACACCAACAACCTCCTCAAAGTGGAAAAACATCCCTTAAAGGAGTGATGCCATCCTGGATTAGGGTTTAATTTGTGCAAAAGATAAAATTTTAAGTGAACTGTTTAATATTATTGTGTTAAGGGGGAAATATTAGGGTTGTTGACCCCTAATATTGTGTTTTACTCCTTATTTTTTGGACAAGCCATGTTGGTTAATTTTTGTATAAATAGAGATCATAAGATCTCATTTTGAATAAAACTCTCCTCTTGTGAGAGGATTTGGTCTGAAATTTTTGGCCTCCTTAGATATTTTAGTTCTTGTGCACTTGTGTATGGATATGGTTGTGAATGGTTAATGGAAGAAAATATGTGCTATCCTTGGAAGGTTATTTTCTAGCTCTTGTGGTGGATTGTCTTAACATCTCTCTTGATCTTGGTATGGTTTTAACTCTCTTTCTATCATTTTATTCAAGTCAAGTATTGTTATGATAGGAGCTAGGTGGGAAGTATAAGGCCATACACTCCCACCATAATCTTCACCATTGTTTTCTTCATATCATTTATTTACAAGGGTTTTCTAAGAGAAGTATAAGGGCATACACCCTCTTAGCTTAAACCTTAGTGTTATCACCGAAATTTCGTCTGCACATGGCGACAAGAACTCTGCATCGTCAAAACAGCAATGAAGTCATTCATGGAACTGAATTAATTTCACAGCATTCCAGAAGGGTCAAAAACTATACAAAGTAACCAAAAATTGAAGGGCGCTTTATAGCAGTTTGGTGCGCGCGCACATGCGCAGGACAAAAACGTACTATGCGCGCATGCGCGCACGATGCGCGGCTGTCAACGAAAAAAGCCGTGCACTTGCTAAACGGTGCATTTATTGCATTGGTTGGCCTCCCAACCACTTACGGACCAGCTCCCAATCTGATTTGACTCCCAAATCCGAGCTGAATATGCAGGGTAGGCGGGTTAATGACCTAATGAAGCCCTAAAGAGCCCCTTTTCACACTTTGAAGAGGTTACATAATCACCCGGTGATCTTCTATAAAAAGCCATGAAGAACCATTGTTTTCACAAGGAATTCCAGGTATTGTTATGCTGCTAAGATTGTCAAGGGCTCCTTCTTTGACAATAACACGTTGGCAACATTTCATAGAGCCATTTGCCTCTCCATTGAGCGGATGTGCTGGGAGTTCTTTCACTATCAGTCTCATTTCTTCGCATTGTAAGGAAAGCAAGTTTGTGAGGGCCTCAAGAGCCTTCCTTTGGGGGAAGAAGGAACCAAAGTTCCCTTCCTTCATCGTGCTCTGGTTTCATCAATTGATCAGCTCAAAACCATTGGTGATATCGGTGTCTTTTTTGTGTTTATTGTTTCTTTATCCATATGCTCACAGTTTTAGTTTGTTTTTATTTAATTCTTGCTTGTAGTTTGTTTTGTTTCCTCTAACCCTTCCTTCCACAGCTGTCATGCTCTGCAAGACCCAACAGGGCATGTAAGCACCCTCGATTTGCTCACCAGGTAACGAATTGGGTGCGAACAGACTGGCGACTCCACTGGGGATTAGGTATCAATTCCTCCCTCATTTGGGTTCATTTTGCTTTCCTTTTGGTTTTATTAACTTGCAGGGACACAAACCGGCCTCTTCCGACCTGCTAACCAGTCAATTCACAGGAGAATTGAGAAAAATCCATCCGGATTTTCTCTCTCGATCACTTGTCACAAGCGCGCGGGTATTCCACCCCACAGACGTGCATCTTGCGCACATGCACCTGCACAACTTTCTCCCTCTACGCGCATGCGCTTTAATTCTCAACACTTTCAGTGCGCAGGCGCCATATGTG
>ML788963.1:187590-219740 GCA_009831015.1 Picea engelmannii
GCATCGTCCATATCTTCAGAGTACTCCACAGGTCAGTTACCTCTACCCTCTAAATTTGTTCACCTTGTCCCGCCTCTAGCACAAATTAGCACCGGCAATGTTCAGGGCTCCTTCTTTGACGATAACACGTTGGCAACATTTCATAGAGCCATTCTCCTCTCCATTGAGCGGATGTGCTGGGAGTTCTTTCACTATCAGTCTCATTTCTTCGCATTGTAAGGAAAGCAAGTTTGTGAGGGCCTCAAGAGCCTTCCTTTGGGGGAAGAAGGAACCACAGTTCCCTTCCTTCATCGTGCTCTGGTTTCATCAATTGATCAGCTCTGGTGTCTTTTTTGTGTTTATTGTTTCTTTATCCATATGCTCACAGTTTTAGTTTTTTTTTATTTAATTCTTGCTTGTAGTTTGTTTTGTTTCATCTAACCCTTCCTTCCACAGCTGTCATGCTCTGCAAGACCCAACAGGGCATGTAAGCACCCTCGATTTGCTCACCAGGTGACGAATTGGGTGCGAACACTTAGCTTAGAGAAAATTTATTTGGTAAGCAAAAGGGATTACACCTCCAAGGAGGTAGCTTCTCTAAGCTTCTTGTGACTCCATTAACCCAATAGTAAAGACACTATTCATTAACTTGTTGCATTGGAGAAATAAATTATTGCATTGGGAAATGTAAATTTCGGTCATTTTTACTTCTTGCAAAGTGGATTGTTTTCCTTGTTCCTTTGGAACCTCACAACCACCAGGGCATCCCCATATATGGGATACTTATCGCTTATGTTGAAAAATTGCATATTCAGCCATTAAGGCTATAGAAACCCTAACTTACTTTCTTAAATAACTCTTTATTCAACTATTGGTTTTTGCTCAAAGTATGCACACTTACTCTAATTGTCCTAGTGCACTTTTTGGAAACTTTTGAGGGGATTCCAGTGGCTGATTTTATTTTTGTAATACATTTAATTTCACATCCATAAGGCAGATATAATTTGCTGCAGACAAGTGTTTACAACAACCTTATCTTTTGTGCTAGAATTATGACTTTTCATCTTGAGTTTAGCTAGTCTTTCTCTTATATTTTCTACTTGATATCTAACACTTATTGAGTAGCTTTTACTATCATTTATTTTCTGATATATACTATTATTTACTGCTGCAAATTAGGGACAACAACATTAAATTTCTGATCCAACTAACATATATTGTTGCAAAGTGTCTTTTCTTGTGTCTCGAGTATGTACACTCTTATACTTGTGGGGAAGTCATTACTTAATTTGCAAGGCATATATCCCCACCTTTATTTCCATATAGACATGACCTCTAGGGGATTATTTTCCACTTCCCTCCATATTCATCTCAAATCCCCCTAGGGTCACCGGGATCGCCTCCCTATAGTGACCTAGTCACCCTTAAAGTGCGGGACCTAAATCAAGGTGACATTGGGTGTAGGATTCCCATAGTTGTAGCACTTGTTCCTTGGTTGGTTTGGGATTTTCCCAACCTACAAATTGTGCCATAACATATATTTTATTTAATGGAACAATAACCATCTTACTCCCGTCCATGATATCACTTTTCGCTCATTATATTCCCATCATTCTCCCAATAATATTTAATTCACTTCCTTGTTATGTTATTATAAATTCATTCAAAGGATTTGGATGATGATTTCAGTGAAGGTTTCAATATGAATTCATTTATTTATAAAGGAAAGGCTCTCCATTTTTCTTGAACAATATCCATTTGTTATTTCCCGTCATGATATCATTTTACATTCATTACAAATCCCCTCATCTTCCCAATAACTCTGTAATTCCCTATTCATTTGCAATTAATTATTAAATTTAGTATTTGGTGGATTGTATCAATGGATGGATTGCATATGAATTTGTTGTGAATAATAGAGCCAACATATCAATTTTATTTTAGGTAGAGTATTAATGAATGAATTGTTAAAAGTTTTCGTATTCTGATTGAAACATTTCTTCAGGATGAGTTTTTTTAGCAGGGGAAACAATGGCAGAGGTGAAAATAGAGGTGGAGGAAACAATTTGAAAAGAGGCCATAGAAGGCCACAATTCTCAATACATTTTGATGTTGATCCAAAAGAACTAAATCATCTTTTTCAAACTAGGTTATTCAACCTAGTTGGCCAAGGGATTCTCCAACGCCAACCTAAGAGGCCTCCTTTCAATCCACATGGAAACTTCTCCGGTATCCTTGTTTCCTCTCATGTTTCTATGCATCCAAAACCACCTGCCAATGATGGTTGGAAATATATAGTTCATCAACCTGTTGCAAATCATAATGGTTGGCATATAGTATCATTGTCATTTCCTCCTCCTCCACTGCCATTCAATCCAAATGGCCAAGTTGATTGCATTTTTTTCCCTTCCTAGTCCTCACATGCAAGAAAAAGGCTCAAAACCACCATGCCCAAACCATAGATTGATAAAGGGAAAAAATGGTCAATTCCCCTAGCTCTTCCTAAAATTCCTCTGAATCTATGTCCTCCCATCTTCACATCAAAGAAAATTTCTCCCATGTCATCAATGGAATCCATCCTTAAGGTTCCAATCAACCTAAGGTTGTAACAAAAATATCAAAAGAGGGTATTAGTGAAAAGAGGCAAACCACATCTCATAGAAAATATGGATTTTGATTTTGTTATTGGTTTGATAACAAACTGTTTTTTTGGACAACAAACATATATTTAGACATAATTATTTGGACATCGTGGATATTATCCATTTTTGGTCAACAATGATGTTTTATTTTTCTTAATAATAAAATTTTTGACTATTTATGTGAATGGGAGTTACAAGGTTAATGTTGGAGAATATCTTGGGTTATTATATTTATTTTGATTATTGAAGTCAATAAAAAGGGACTAACAAGGAGGATTCATATTCTGTTAAAATTTAAAAAAGAGATTAGGGGTCCCACCTATTTAGTTATTATTTAATAGACCCATATTTATTTTATTATTATCTATTTGTCTCAGACTAGTGGTTAAGCTAACTAAAACTTAACAAAATAAAGGTAGTTTAACTACCATAACTTGTTTGAAGAAGAATGAAAGCTAAATCAAAAGAAGAGACAAAGGGGAGAGAGAACAAAAGGAGAACTTTTGATATAAGGTTTGCTCTATACTTGTGAGATATTTCTTTTTCTTCATTCATTCTGAGTTTACTAGAAAGCTAAACCATCTTGATGAAAACATTGTCTTATTGAAGGCAACAGGATTCAAAACTTAATCATATATTTCAACATCTTGTTTCTAAAGGTTATGATATTTCTTGGAAGTCTATGTCTTATTGTTTGTTTATGGATTAGATTTCATAACCGATAAAGGATATTTTATAGAGTCAAGTGACAACACTTTTATGGAAAGATGATCTAGATATTTAGCTTCAATTTCTTTTGTTGTCATATTGTTTTTGTATGGTGTCTATTGGAGGATTCTAAATATGAATTTGGTCCCACCCTCACAGGGGCTTGCAAAGAGAATTTTTCTTTGTATATTAGAATGAAATTAATATAAAAATCAATTTTCTGATTTCAGTGTCACATGTGTATCTTATGATAATGTTCATATTTTATTTTTATTCTCGTCTTTGTTCATTTACACACTTATGCATATCTCTTATTCTTTTATTTTTCACAGTTACATTTAACGTATAAAATCAACCTTATTCCCTAGTATACATTACATTTGGATTAAGAGATTGTTTTTAATTAAGTGTTATAAACCCCGAGTAAGATTTCCAACTATCTTGCCTTAGCCTAGCAAGATTTGAAAATGCTTGAGTAAGGTTATTCATACCTTTTCCTCAACATTTATTTGGTGACCATATTGGGGAGATATTCCATATCTCTCTGGTTGATTGTATCACAACTATATTTCATTTTTTTTTGTCTCATTACTCTTTGACTGATTTTTTCCATGACAACACCTATTACGAGACAACCCAATATTGAAAAAGGTCTTGATGACCAAACCAACATTTCATTGACTTTATCCAACACTATTTTAGAAATCGCTAGTACTCATGTTGATCTTGAACGCTCTTGGGAAATAATTGAAAGGGACATAGACATACGTGAACATTGGGAAGCTAGGCAAAGGTAACCCATAAATCAACAATAACCTCTCTTTTCGATATTTTATTCCATGTCCTTTAATCCTCGCATTTATAGAAGGAGAAGAGGGTTTTCCCATGAAGCTACTTCTATTTTTGAAATATGAAGGAGGAAAATAGTCTTATCAAATCAACGAAGTTCTCTTAAGAAAACCTTATTTGATTCCACTAGTTCATCTTTATCACCCATACCTATCACTTTCAACATGACATTTGCGGGTAGTGGTAGTGGCACCAAAGGTCCCTCCTCCTCGCAAACTTATGCTTCATCAGTGATTGGTAGTATATATTGTCATCAAGTCCCTCTTTAATCCACTACCAACCATACTAAGGTTATTAAGAAATATGGAGTTTTCCAATTTGAGGAAGATTCTACAACCACTCCATGCCACATATCTTCTCCCTTGAATCACCCACCCATTACCAAAATTCAATGATCATTTACATAAGTTCTAGGGAAATAGTGTTGTTACTACAAATGAACACCTGGTGGCATTCTCTAATGCTTGTCACAACATAGGGGATAACGATAATGACATTTGCATGCATTTATTTGTTAATTCTCTCGAAGAGAAAGATGCAACAAAATTATTTGACCTCCCTCCCAAAATCCTTTCAACTTGAGAAGAATTGATTTCTTGGTTCAAATCCAATTATGGACAGCCCAAGAGTCCAGCTGAGAAGTTAAGGGAATACAACAACATTTCTTATAATGATGGTGAAACCATTAAATATTTTAACCTTCATTTCACCAAACTATATAATCAAATTCCCGAACTAATACATCCTCAAAACCAAGTTGCTTTCATGCATTATTATAATGCATTAATTCTCCGTATCGTCATAGACTTGAAGAGAAGGATATCGATAATATCAGTTTATCCCTTCAAGCTTTCCTAGAATATGAAGAAAAACTAGAAAGAATGGGTCTTCCTAAGGGATACTTGGTCAAGCAAATAGACATGTCTGTCATTCTACAACTCATGCAAGATATGAACACTAGGATTATAGCTTACGAATGGAAATGAACTTCTTATTCTTCTTCCCCTAGGGCTTCTTCTTCTTCCCTAGCACCTTTAGAAACATGAATGGAATTGTTTTTCAACCGAAGGCCATAATGACTCGCAGTTGGTGTAATTTTTGTGAAGAAAATCATGATGAGAATACCTACAAGGTTAAAAAGAATGCTAGAGATAAGATATTTGGAAAAAGGCCTGATACTACAATCATTGTTTAGATTGGGATGAAAAAGAGGATGTTATTCTAATCAATACAAGGAATAAATCTTACACTACTCAGGGAAAATTTGATATTCCCCTTAATTCTTCTACCCCAAGCTCATCTTCTCAAAGTGTTGATACACAAGATCTTATAAATTCATATAAGTACAATAAAACTCAAACCGAGACTCATATGGGAGAAATGTCAGTTGCATTGGATCCAGAGCATTGAGTTTTATCTAGTGGGGCTCCTCCGCTGTCATTCTTTCCTCTGGAAAACTGTTTGTTGTTGTAGCTCTGACACTAGGGTTTTTCTCAGTGCTTATTACATATGTTTGACAATTTAACACCTTGTTAGGATAGACATAGAAAGGAAAGAGAAGGAAAGGAATGACATGGTATGGTAAGGCATGGTAAGGGAAGGCATGGCATGGAAAGGCAAGGCATGGAATGGAAAGGCATGGTGTTGAGCTCCAGTTTTGTCATACTTTCTGTCATACAAATACACTTATCATTACACCTTCTCCCTGCATTTAGTCAATAATATATTGCTAATTACACCATAAACCTCCATTATCTCTTGTTATTCATCCTATGTGGTTAATACATAATTTTCCATATTTTTAGTGATTAAAAAGATGATTATACAATAGTTTTGTCAATGATGGTTTAATCCTATGTTTCTATGTCCAAGTAACACGTTCTGTACTGTTCAAATTTCAGTATATGCATTGTCCCTATTCTAGTACATGTATTGTTCTTGTTTCGGTACTCGCATTGCAGGTCATCTGATACTCCAAGTCATATGGTACCAGAAGGTTCTACATTCAACCGGTACCTACACAGTCTTCTGATACCCACACTCCATGTCATCCAATACTCTACAGTGGTCTGATACTACCTTTGCATTCATCAAGTACCATCTCTCTGCCTCTTCCGGTACCAGCTTCATCCGGTACCAGATTGTGCCTATTCCGGTACTAGCTCCATCCAGTACTACCATCGTGTTGGTCTAGTACCTATAGTTGTGACTGTGTTCATCCAGTACTAAACCCCTGCCTACAAGATTCTGGTACTAACTGTTCTAATATGGTACCAACTTTTCTAATCCGGTACCAACTGTGCTAATCCAATACTCAAAATAATTCAAAATTTTGGAAACCTTCTAGAGAAAAATTGGGTACATGGGTTTTGTCCAAGGCCATGTTTACATGTGGAAAAGTGAGGCAAAATTCACCCATATCACGCGTGTGGACCTCCATCTCAGGCGGAATGATTCTGCTAAAATTAGTGAAAATCTCAAACTGCCAACTTGCACCTTGATTTCCGTGCAGATGGCATCAGATCTAGAAATTCTACGAACTGGGTTTTGTCAACCGGGTAGTTTTTCAAAATTAGAATTGTTTTTGAAGATATGGGTGGGGGACTAACTTGAATCTTCCCAAATTGCAATAAAACCCAGATTTTTGAGGATTTTATCTAAAATTGTAAATTTTGAAATCAGAGCTTTGGGATTCGGTCCCATCCACTCCTCAATGATTCTTCATGTATAAATAAGCCTCATGAGACTGAGGGAAGGGGAAGAATGATTATCATCATTATGATAGTATGTTCTCATATGGAGAGATTTGGATCCATAAGAAAGGTGTTGTAAATTTTTGAATTTGAATTGAATAAGAAAGTGTTGATGTTATGAGTCATTGATCGAGATTACTCCTTGGTTCTGTAAGCCTCTCTAGCCACACATGCTAGGTGAGGTAGGCCCCCCTCAACTTGGTATGTGTTGGTCTTGTTTATTATTTAATTTGCATAGTAATTAGGATTTACTTAATTGCATTTCTAGCTTACTTACATTTTAATTTCAAGTCATCCTTTGTGTGATTGCAATTTGATTTAGTTTTATGAATTCAGGTTCATTAAATACTCATGATTGATTATTCAAGTGTATGCAATAATGTTACATCTCTTCCATTGTA
The DNA here is from genome assembly GCA_009831015.1 of Picea engelmannii. Lineage (NCBI taxonomy): Eukaryota > Viridiplantae > Streptophyta > Pinopsida > Pinales > Pinaceae > Picea > Picea engelmannii. Next base: position 194,923 of record ML788963.1, read on the forward strand.
TTTACCACTTCCTTCTTTCGTTTCTCTATTTCATGTTTCTTAGGTTCTAACACACTTATTTCTAGCAGTATGTGCAATTTGATTTCAGAGTATGAGTACATGTTCAAGATCACCCCAAATTATGTCTCCACACACCTTCACATCGGGTTTCATATCTCTATTCTAAATACTCTGTTTCTATTGATTGCATTTCCCAAACCATCATTGCAACTTACAACCATGTCATTTTTCCAAAATCACTACACTTTGACCATGATTCCCTCTTCCAATTTGTTGTTATCCCATTGTTATTCTCTCTCATAACCACGCCTCCATTTTCTTCATACAAATCGATTAAACCATACATCAACTTACATTCACAAGAACTCAATTCCATCATACCCAACATTACATCCATAAACATAAACCCTCTCTAATCAATTGCACCCAAATTTGAGTTGTTTCGAGATTGGTTACAGAGGTAGATCATTTCCATTCTAGCTCTCAATAATTCTTCGTGAATTGTTCTCATTAGTCCAATAATATATAAAACACAAAGAGTTAAAACCATTCTTCTTATATTCCTCTACTTTCACTCTAAAATTATGTTCTTGGAATTAATTAGAAGATTTTATCACATCTGCAATCCATTGAACACAGAAAACACAGAGTGCATTTCCTTCCATCTATTCCTCTTTATATAGATCATTGTTATATATTTTCATTCATTCAATAGATCCATTATTCCGTTAGGTAGATTTCATCATTATTGTTGTACCCATTTGACGAATTGTCTTGGAGTTTTAGTTTAATTTGTTTACAAGTCATTTTTAGATTGTCTTCATAATCTTTTAATCTAGTTTACTTTGATTTAGTTTTCTTGTAGCTTAGCTAACCACTACTGGAATCCATTGAAGAAAAAGAAAGTTAAGTAAACTACCCATGATTAATCACACAAACATCACCCTGAGTGCATGAAAGACTGTGATCTAAGCCTTTATAGCACTAAGTATTCCTATGTCCTAGTGATGAATCCTTAGTGTTAATTTGTTGTAGTGTGGGTTTGAAGATTGTTTGTCGGCTTTAGATTAGGCTAGACTAGGCTCTGATCTTGCGTTTCCTGTGCTTGCACCTCGAATATTACGAGCCCCAGTTGACAATTAAATGTGGAAATTAATAATGAATATATATAGCCCAACATTTTGGCCCCATTGTCGGGGAGGTGCTAAAGGGATTAGAGCATAGGTAGGTTGTTTTTATGTCTCCAAAGCCTTGAGTGTTCCTTTCATGCAAGTGTGTTTCATTTCATGCAAGCATGTTTATTTTCATGCAAGTGTGGTGTGATTTTAAGGAGGACCTAAGGGTGGAGAGAAGATGGTAAGACATGAGGGAAGAGCCCATGCATCCACTTTAGTGGGGTTACTCCAAAGTTGGGTTTTCCTCTTCCTTTCAGTCGTTAAAATTTGTGTTTTATTAGCATTAGCCATTTTTTTATATATATGAGATGAGAATCTAACTTGTGTGAAAAAATAACTTGGTGATAGCAAGGTCCTAGTAGCACGGTGGAACTTCGAGTATATAATTGGTTTCCTTACATTTTCTTTTAGTTTTCTTCTTTTTATTTCTTTAGGGTTTTTAAAAAGTTTTTGGGCACTGTAAGAACCCCCCCTCTACACTAATCCATGTGTGAAACAGGACCCATAAACCAGCAACAAGAATTCAAAGATGATCAAGAGTTTAACAAAACTCTCTCAAATCCTAGCAGCAGCTGGTATCTCAATCTTGACCTCTTAGGAAGAACAAATCTTGACAACAGTCAAAAATTTAAATGTCGCTCCACATCCACAAGAAGATATAGAAGTACCATTTGATTCCCTTTGCCAATCTATCAAGGAGATTGAAGAATCATGGACCACATTCGATGGAGAGCCACCATTAGAACCCGAGATCGAGGAGTTTTTGATATTCCTTTCTGAATATCCTCCATGCACTGACGAGACCAGTATTCGAAAGAAGATGATCTTCCTGGGATGATAGAGGGAGACATGTTGAGTGGTATAAACAAACAAGTGAACCAAGAAAATCATGACTATATCGAACATTGGTTCCAAACGACAACCAGACTGAACCACCACTCTCTTCTTCAACAACTCTTCACATCATCACAAAAACAACTGGTTCTTTGTACTCTGGTATACATTAAAGATTCTCTTTCAAACCCAAGTATGAATGTATTTCTACACCTGTTACGCACATGGTTACATTGGAAATATTCTTACACGTGAAATATAATTTCTTGTTCTTAGGTAGGATAGAGTAAAATTTGCATGTTAGTTAACTTAGTTCTAAATAAACGCAACATCGTTTCATGTTTCTTTTCAAATAAATAAAATGATATGAAGATAATATTGGTGATATAACATCAAAAACCAAAACAACTTAAGATATTTCTTCTTTGTATTACATGCATATTTCTGACTATTAATAATAACAATTGATCATAAGCCTAATATATAAAATATTATGGGGATTTACAAAATCTTTAAGGTCTGCATAATGATGCCCATAGGTACTTGTACAACCTAGTTTCATATCAGAACTTGTTATTCAAGCATTCTTATCAAATAGTAGCAGGAGAGTGAATGAAACTTATACTTGTGAGGGAACACGATCTTATATGAAGCAGATGACTTGGGGACTAGAGGCACCTTTTGGTCATTCTCTCATGGCTTCATCCACCACAAATTAAGTAATTTTGACCATGATACGTCTTTCGACTAATCTCAATACATAAGTCTATTTTTCATATGAACAATATTCTATGGGAAATCTATAAAATATGTTCCAACCCAATACCATCCCGTCCTTTAAAAAGGTTTTCAAAGATCCCCCCCCCATTCACCTATGCAAAAATAATATATAAATTTTATCTTAAGGGTAAAGATCGGGACAAGAGCCTTTGATGGAAAATGGGTGTAAGAGGATAACCCATCGGGATACTAAACAGGTCTGCTGGTAGCGGGTACCGGCCTATGGTATAACTAGGAAAACCCATCAGGGTACTGAATATGCTCGTGGGCAATGCGACATTCTACCCGGGAAGGATATTTATTGGATTTCAAAATTACCCCATTGGAGTACTAAACAGGCTTGTTGTCAGTGGGTTCTGATTTTGATGTCTTTCATTATGCCTAATCTATATTTGTCTGTATGAACAATATAATTTTGTAAATCATTAAGAAGAAGCATGCATGGTTGAACAAAAGGCTAATGAACCTCATCTAATTGCCATTTGAGAATGTTCGTAAGACGGTCTTAAGACCCCATCATTCATACCTAGGATTTCATTCTCCTAGAGGTGGGACCCATAAGTGGAGGAGTCTAATAAACTCAAATGCGAACTTTATCAATATCACTTGAATGATAGAAATTCTCTAAAAAATCAAACAGGGATGGCTGGTTTCCTATCGGTTTCTCATTTATCAAAGACCACTTATCTCCTCATGTTTTGTTGTTCGAGGATGAGAGGAAAAATCCCACATCATAATTCACATGGTTTCTTGAGCATACAATTGTTAATGATTGATGAAATCATATGTAATAAGTAATTTAGAAATTTCCTTTATGCTTGTAATATTTTAAAATAAATTTCATTTCCGAATTTACAAGCATCCATAAAGTTTAATTTTTGGTTGTTTCTTTAAGCATGACATCAATGTATATTTATTCTCTCATAATAACAGTATTGGTTTAATTTCTTTTAGATTTTTTTGTTTGGGTACTCTTGGTACAAAAACCAGTAGGTTCCTATACCAACAGTACAAAAATTTAAATATTTTTCGAGGGTACATTTTGCAAGACATTTTCAGCAGCTTTTAGCTCTGCCATACTTCATTTCCCTTCTTCAGTCAACATGCATCGGTTGCACATAGTCCTCTTTCATCTTGCAACAATCTGGTATCCTAATAAGAGTTTGCATGAGGGCATCCAAACCAGCAGGCGTGGGCGAGAGAGAGACATGAGGAATCTCAGTAGATCAACATTCATTAGTCCTCTCTCTTAGATATCCATGAGTTCACAGCCTTGCCCCAGTTCATCTTCAAATTTCAACAGCCTACATCATGGTTTTGCAGGCATTTCATCCTGTTCTCCGTATTTTACACTTCAACATGCATTAGAATTCAAAGAAAGGGTAACTTGAGGTAAAACTGGTACAAATATTTTTAATTGACTAAAAACTTCGAAAACATGATGCATAATCACTATTACCCACTCCACACTCCACTATGCATTATCACAACTACTCAGTAAACCCTCCATCTTCACTCCACTTGTCATAATGAACAATATACTTTCATGATAGGACCAAGTAATGAAAATGAAATATGTGGTATACAAATACAAAGCAACATCTATAGTGTCTTCTCTTCGTACATCATAAAGAATTCTTAAGTCATGTCAAAGAGGATGAAATCATTGTTGCCTATCCAAGAAAAGAACCACAAAGTAAATATTGGTCTTAAAATTGATGCCCAATTTCATACGGCCACCATCACCAATATTTTATAAACCATTCTCCATATGCACACCATTCACCATCACTCTGATACCTCATCCACTACTTGTCCTCCATTTTTATGATAATTTTGTTTCTCTGTTTGAAATCAATCTGTGGCAGTTTCCATAGTGTCATTCCACAAGAACCAACACTTACACAAAAGAAGCAATGTCACATAAATCTATAAGTAGAGTATCATAAGCTCTCCACCTTGTCTACATGAGGACATGAAAATCCTTGGGTTTGGGGGTGTGTTGAGATCTAGTTTTGTCATACTTTCCGTCATACAAACACAATTATCATTACACCTTCTCCATGCATTTCATCAATAATATATTGCTAATTACACCATAAACCTCCATTATCTCTTGTTATTCATCCTATGTGGTTAATACATAATTTTCCATATTTTTAGTGATTAAAAAGATGATTATACAATAGTTTTTTCGATGATGGTTTAATCCTATGTTTCTATTTCCAAGAAACATGTTATGTACTGTTCAATTTCCGGTATATGCACTGTCCATGTTCTGGTACTTGTATTGTTCTTGTTCTAGTACTCGCATTGCAAGTCATCCGATACTCCAAGTCATTTGGTTCCAGAAGGTTCTACAGTCAATCAGTACCTGCACAGTCTTTCGGTACCCACACTCCATGTCATCATATACTCTGCAGTGGTTCGGTACTACCTTTGTGTTCATCTGGTACCAACTCTCTGCCTCTTCTGGTACCAGCTTCATCCAGTACCAGATTGCGCCTATTTCGGTACTAGCTCCATCCAGTACTACCATCGTGTTGGTCCCATACCCATAGTTGTGACTGTGTTCATACAGTACTAAACCCATTCCTACAATATTCTGGTACTAACTATTATAATCTGGTACCAACTGTTCTAATCCGGTACCAACTATGCTAATCTGGTACTAGAAATAATTCGAAATTTTGGAAAGCTTCTAGAGGAAAATCGGGTACATGGGTTTTGTCAAGGGCCATGTTTACATGTGAAAATGTGAGGAATAATTCACCCATCTCACACGTGTGGACCTCCAACTCAGGGGGAATGATTTTGCTAAAATTAGTGAAAATCTCAAACTCCCAACTTGTGCCTCGATTTYCGTGTAGATGGCATCTGATCTAGAAATTCTACGAACTGGGTTTTGTCTAGCATATGGAAAATTGAGTAAGATAAGGGAAGTTTTTAAAAATTGGAATTGGTTTGGAGGATATGGGTGGGGGACTAACTTGAATCTGCCCAAATTGCAATAAAACCCAGATTTTTGAGGATTTTATCTAAAATTGTAAATTTTGAAATCAGAGCTTTGGGATTCGGTCCCATCCACTCCTCAATGATTCTTCATGTATAAATAAGCCTCATGAGACTGAGGGAAGGGGAAGAATGATTATCATCATTATGCTAGTATGTTCTCATATGGAGAGATTTGGATCCATAAGAAAGGTGTTGTAAATTTCTGAATTTGAATTGAATAAGGAAGTGTTGATGTTATGAGTCATTGAGCATGATTACTCCTTGGTTCTATAAGCCTCTCTAGCCACACATGCTAGGTGAGGTAGGGCCCCCTCAGCCTGGTATGTGTTGGTCTTGTTTATTATTTAATTTGCATAGTAATTAGGATTTAGTTAATTGCATTTCTAGCTTACTTACATTCTAATTTCAATTCATCCTATGTGTGATTGCAATTTGATTTAGTTTTATGAATTCGGGTTCATTAAATACTCATGATTGATTTTTCAAGTGTATGCAATAATGTTCCATCTCTTCCATTGTATTTACCACTTCCTTCTTTCGCTGCTCTATTTCATGTTTATTAGGTTCTAAGTATGAGAACATGTATAAGTATTAGGCTTTGTTCTAGTAGTATGTGCAATTTGATTTCAGAGTATGAGTACATGTTCAAGATCACCCCAAATTATGTCTCCATGCACATTCACATCGGGTTTCATATCTCTGTTCTAAATACTTTATTTCTACTGATTGCATTTCCCAAATCATCATTGCAACTTACAACCATGTCATTTTTCCAAACTCACTACACTTTCACCATGATTCCCTCTTCCAATACATTGCTATCCCATTGCTATTATCTCTCATAACCACGCCTCCATTTTCTTCATACAAATCGATTAAACCATACATCAACTTACATTCACAAGAACTCAATTCCATCATACCCAACATTACATCCATAAACATAAACCCTCTCTAATCAATTGCACCCAGATTTGAGTTGTTTCGGGATTGGTTACAGAGGTAGATCATTTCCATTCTAGCTCTCAATAATTCTTTTTGAATTATTCTCATCAGTCCAATAATATATAAAACACAAAGATTTAAAACCATTCTTCTTATATTCCTCTACTTTCACTCTAAAATTGCGTTCTTGGAATTAATTAGAATATTTTATCACATCTGCAATCCATCGAACACGGAAAACACAGAGTGCATTTCCTTCCATATATTCCTCTTTATATAGATCATTGTTACATATTTTCATTCATTCAATATATCCATTATTCCGTTAGGTAGATTTCATCATTGTTGTTGTACCCATTTGAAGAATTGTCTTGGAGTTTTAGTTTTATTTGTTTACAAGTCATTTTTAGATTGTCTTCATAATATTTTAATCTAGTTTTCTTTGATTTAGTTTTCTTGTAGCTTAGCTAACCACTACTGGAATCCATTGAAGGACAAGAAAGTTAAGTAAGCTACCCACGATTGATCACACAAAAATCACCCTGAGTGCATGAAAGACTGTGATCTAAGTCTTTATAGCACTAAGTATTCCTATGTCCCAGTGATGAATCCTTAGTGTTAATTTGTTGCAGTGTGGGTTTGAAGATTGTTTTTCAGCTTTAGATTAGGCTAGACTTGGCTCTGATCCTATGTTTCCTGCTCCTACACCTTGAAACTAACGATCCCTGGTTGGCGTCGTTGTAGGGGAGGTGCTAAAGGGATTAGAGCATAGGTAGGTTGTTTTTATTTCTCCAAAGCCTTGAGTGTTCCTTTCATGCAAGTGCGTTTCTTTTCATGCAAGTGTGGTGTGATTTTAAGGATGACCTAAGGGTGAAGAGAAGACAGTAAGACGTGATGGAAGAGCCCATGCATGCACTTTAGTGGGGTTACTCCAAATTTGGGTTGTCCTCTTCCTTTCAGTAGTTAGAATTTGTGTTTTATTAGCATTAGCCAATTTTTTATATATATGAGAAGAGAAGCTAACTTGTGTGAAAAAATAACTTGGTGACAGCAAGGTCCTAGTAACACAGTGGCGCTTTGATTATATAATTGGTTTGCTTACATTTTATTTTAGTTTTCTTCTTTTTATTTCTTTAGGGTTTTTAAAAAAAAATTGGGCACTACAAGAACCCCCCCTCTACACTAACCCATGTGTGAAACAGGACCCATAACCCAACAACAATAATTCAAAGATGATCAAGAGTTTAACAGAACTCTCTCAAATCCTAGCAGAAGCTGGTATCTCAATCTCGGCCTCTCAAGAAGAACAAATCTTGACAACAGTCAAGAATTTAAATGTCGCTCCACATCCACAAGAATATATAGAAGTATCCTTTGATTCCCTTTGCCAATCTATCAAGGAGATCGAATAACCATGGATGACATTCGATGGAGAGCCACCATTAGAACCCAAGATCGAGGAGTTTTTGATATGCCTTTCTAAAGATCCTCCATGCACTGACGAGACCAGTTATTCGAAATAAGATGATATTCCTGGGATGATAGAGGGAGACATGTCGAGTGGTATAAAAAAACAAGTGAACCAAGAACATCATGACTATATCTAACATTGGTTCCAGACAACAACCAAATTGAACCACCACTCTCTTCTTCAACAACTCTTCACATCATCACCAAAACAGTTGGTTCTTCATACTCTGGTATACATTAAAGCTTCTCTTTCAAACCCAAGTATGAATGTATTTCTACACCTGTTACGCACATGGTTGCATTGGAAATATTCTTACACGTGAAATATAATTTCTTGTTCTTAGGTAGGATAGAGTAAAATTTGCATGTTATTTAACCTAGTTCTAAATAAATGCAACATCTTTTCATGATTCTTTTCAAATAAATAAAATGAGATGAAGATAATATTGGTGATCTAACATCAAAAACCAAAACAACTTAAGATATTTCTTCTTATTATTAAATGCAGATTTCTGACTATTAATAATAACAATTGCTCATAAACCTAATCTTTAAAATATTCCGGGGAGTTACAAAATCTTTAAGGTCTGCATAATGATGCCCATAGGTACTTGTACATCCTAGTTTCATATTAGAACTTGTTATTCAAGCATTCTTATCAAATAGTAGCAGGAGAGTGAATGAAACGTCTACTTGTGAGGGAACATAATCTTATATGAAGAAGATGACTTGGGGACTAGAGGCACATTTAGGTCATTCTCTCATGGCCTCATCCACCACACATTAAGTAAGTTTGACCATGATATGTCTTTCGACTAATCTCGATACATAAGTCTATTTTTCATACGAACAAACTTCTATGGGAAATCTATAAAATATCTTTCAACCCAATACCATCCCATCCTATAAAAAGGTTTTCAAAGATGCTCCCCCATTCACCTATACGAAAGAAATCTATAAATTTTATCTTAAGGGTAAATATTGGGACAAGATCCTTTGATGGAAAATGGGTGTAAGAGGCTAACCCATCGGGATACTGAATAGGTCTGCTAGCAGAGGGTACCGGCCTGTGGTATAACTAGGCGAACCCATCAAGGTACTGAACAAGCTTATGGGCAATGGGGCATTCTACCTGGGAAGAATATTTCTTAGATGTCAAAATTACCCCATCAGAGTACTGAACAGACTTGTTGGCAATGGGTTCTGATTTTGATGTCTTTCATTATGCCTAATCTATATTTGTCTGTATGAATAATATACTTCTGTAAATCGTTAAGAAGAAGCATGCATGGTTGAACAAAAGGCTAATGAACCCCATCTAATTTCCATTTGAGAATGTCCGTAAGATAGTCTTAAGACCCCATCATTCATACCTAGGATTTCATTGTCCTAGAGGTGGGACCCATAAGTGGAGGAGTCTAATAAACTCAAATGCGAACTTTATCAATATCACTTGAATGACAAATTCTCTGAAAAATTAAACAAGGATGGTTGGTTTCCTATCGGTTTCTCATTTATCAAAGACCACTTATATCCTCATGTTTTCTTGTTCAAGGATGAGAGGAAAAATCCCACATCATAATTCACATGGTTTCTTGAGCATACAACTGTTAATGATTGATGAAATCATATGTAATATGTAATTTAGAAATTTCCTTTATGCTTGTAATATTTTAAAATAAATTTCATTTCCGAATATACAAGCCTGCATAAAGTTTAATTTTTGGTTGTTTCTTTAAGCATGGCATCAATGTATATTTCTTCTCTCATAATAACAGTATTAGTTTAATTTCTTTTAGATTTTTCTATTCTGGTACTATTGGTACAGAAACCAGTAGGTTCTTGTACCAACAGTACAAAAATTTAAATATTTTTCAAGGGTACTTTTTGCAGGATATTTTCAGTAGCTTTTACCTCTAGCATACTTCATTTCCCTCCTTCAGTCAACATGCATCCATTGCACATAGTCCTCTTTCAACTTACAACAATCTGGTGTGCTAATAAGAGTTTGCATGAGGGCATGCAAACCAGTGGGCGTGGGGGGGAGAGAGACATAAGGAATCTCAGTAGATCAACATTCATCAACGCTCTCTCTTAGATATCCATGAGTTCACAGCCTTGCCCCACTTCATCTTCAAATTTCAGCAGTCTACATCATGGTTTTGCAAACATTTCGTCCTGTTCTGCATAGTTTACACTTCAACATGCATTAGAATTCAAAGCAAGGGTAACTTGAGGTAAAACTGGTACAAATATTTTTAATTGACTAAAAACTTTGAAAACATGATGCATAACCACTATTACCCACTCCACACTCCACTATGCATTATCACAACTACTCAGCAAACCCTCCATCTTCACTCCACTTGTCATAATGAACAATATACTTTGATGATAGGACCAAGTAATGAAAATGAAATATGTGGTATAAAAATACAAAGAAACATCTATAGTGTCTTCTCTTTGTACAACATAAAGCATTATTAAGTCATGTCAAAGAGGATGAAGTCATTGTTGCCTATCCAAGAAAAGAACCACAAAGTAAATATTGGTCTTAAAATTGATGCCCAAGTTCATACGGCCACAATCACCAATATTTTATAAACCATTGTCCATATGCACACCATTCACCATCACTCTGATACCTCATCCATTACTTGTCCTCCATTTTTATGATAATTTTGTTTCTCTGTTTGAAATCAATCTGTGGCAGTTTCCAAAGTGTCATTCCACAAGAACCAACACTTACACAAAAGAAACAATGTTACATAAATCTATAAGCAGAGTATCATAAGTTCTTCACCTTGTTTGCATGAGGACATGCAAATCCTTGGGTTTGGGGGTGTGTTGAGCTCTAGTTTTGTCATACTTTCCATCATACAAATAAACTTACCATTACACCTTCTCCATGCATTTCGTCAATAATATATCGCTAATTACACCATAAACCTCCATTATCTCTTGTTATTCATCCTATGTGGTTAATACATAATTTTCCATATTTTTAGTGATTAAAAATATGATTATACAATAGTTTTGTCGATGATGGTTTAATCCTATGTTTCTATGTCCAAGCAACATGTTATGTATTGTTCAGGTTCCGGTATATGCACTGCCCCTGTTCTGGTACTTGTATTGTTCTTGTTCCGGTACTCGCATTATAGGTCATCCGATACTCCAAATCATATGGTACCAGAAGATTCTACAGTCAACTGGTACTTGCAAAGTCTTCTGGTACCCACACTCCATGTCATCCAATACTCTGCTGTGGTCCGGTACTACCTTTGCGTTCATCCGGTACCAGCTTTCTGCCTCTTCTGGTACCAGCATCATCCGGTACCAGATTGCGCCTATTCTGGTACTAGCTCCATCCAATACTACCATCGTGTTGGTCCAGTAACCATAGTTGTGACTGTGTTCATCCAGTACTAAACCCCTGCCTACAAGATTATGGTACTAATTTTTCTAATCCGGTACCAACTTTTTTAATCCGGTACTAGAAATAATTCAAAATTTTGGAAATCTTCTAGAGGAAAATCGGGTACATCGGTTTTGTCTAGGGCCATGTTTACATGTGAACACGTGAGGCATAATTCACCCATCTCAAACATGTGGACCTCCATCTTAGGGGGAATGATTCTGCTAAAATTAGTGAAAATCTCAAACTGCTAACTTGCGCCTCGATTTCCATGCATATGGCATCAGATCTAGAAATTCTACGAACTGGGTTTTTTCTAGAATATGGAAAATTGAGTAAGGCAAGGGCCGTTTTTCAAAATTAGAATTGGTTTGGAATATATGGGTGGGGACTAACTCGAATCTGCCCAAATTGCAATAAAACCCATATTTTTGAGGATTTTATCTAAAATTGTAAATTTTGAAATCAGAGATTTGGGATTTGGTCTCATCCACTCCTCAATCATTCTTCATGTATAAATAATCCTCATGAGACTAAGGGAAGGGGAAGAATAATTATCATCATTATGCTAGTATGTTCTCATATGGAGAGATTTGGATCCATAAGAAAAGTGTTGTAAATTTCTTAATTTGAATTGAATAAGGAAGTGTTGATGTTATGAGTCATTGAGCGTGATTACTCCTTGGTTCTGTAAGCCTCTCTAGCCACACATTCTAGGTGAGGTAGGCCCCCCTCAACCTGGTATGTGTTGGTCTTGTTTATTATTTAATTTGCATAGTAATTAGGATTTAGTTAAATACATTTCTAGCTTACTTACATTTTAATTTCAATTCATCGTTTGTGTGATTGCAATTTGATTTAGTTTTATGAATTTAGGTTCATTAAATACTCATGATTGATTCTTCAAGTGTATGCAATAATGTTCCATCTCTTCCATTGTATTTAACACTTCCTTCTTTCGCTGCTCTATTTCATGTTTATTAGGTTCTAACACACTTATTTCCAACAGTATGTGCAATTTGATTTCAGAGTATGAATACATGTTCAAGATCACTCCAAATTATGTCTCCACGCACCTTCACATCAGGTTTCATATCTCTATTCTAAATACTTTTTTTCTACTAATTTCATTTCTCAAATCATCATTGCAACTTACAGCCATGTCATTTTTCTATACTCACTACACTTTGATCATGATTCCCTCTTCCAATTCACTGTTATCCCATTGTTATTCTCTCTCATAACCATGCCTCCATTTTCTTCATACAAATAGATTAAACCATACATCAACTTACATTGACAAGAACTCAATTCCATCATACCCAACATTACATCCATAAACATAAACCCTCTCTAATCAATTGCGCCTAGATTTGAGTTGTTTTGAGATTGGTTACAGAGGTAGATCATTTCCATTCTAGCTCTCAATAATTCTTTGTGAATTGTTCTAATTAGTCCAATAATATATAAAACACAAAGAGTTAAAACCATTCTTCTTATGTTTCTCTACTTTCACTCTAAAATTCTGTTCTTGGAATTAATTAGAAGATTTTATCACATCTGCAATCCATCGAACACAGAAAACATAGAGTGCATTTCCTTCCATTTGTTCCTCTTTATATAGATTATTGTTACATATCTTCATTCATTCAATAGATCCATTATTCCATTAGGTAGATTTCATCATTGTTGTTGTACCCATTTGAAGAATTGTCTTTGTGTTTTAGTTTCATTTGTTTACAAGTCATTTTCAGATTGTCTTCATAATATTTTAATCTAGTTTTCTTTGATTGAGTTTCCTTGTAGCTTAGCTAACCAATACTGGAATCCATTGAAGGACAAGAAAAGTAAGTAAGATACCCACGATTAATCACACGAACATCACCCTGAGTGCATGAAAGACTGTGATCCAAGCCTTTATAGCACTAAGTATTCCTACATCCCAGTGATGAATCCTTAGTGTTAATTTGTTGCAATGTGGGTTTGAATATTGTTTGTCAGCTTTAGATTAGGCTAGACTAGGCTCTGATCCTGCATTTTCTGCACCTGCACCTCAAAGATTATGAGCCCTGGTTGATAATTAAATGTGGGAATTAATAGTGCATATATATAGCCCAACACATGGCAAGACAGGTCATGGCATGGAAAGTGAGGGAAACACAAAGCATGGCAAGGAATTGCATGGAAAGGAAATGCATGGCATGGCATGGCATGGAAAGGGATGGCATGGAATGACAAGGAATGTCATGGAAAGTGAAAGAAAAACAAGGAAAGACATGGCATGGCAAGTGAAGGCAAGGAAAATAATGGCATGTCATGGAAAAGCATGACATGACATGGAAAGGCAAGTCATGGCATGGAAAGACATGGCATTGAAAGGAATGGAATGGTATGAAAAGGCAAGGCATAGCATGGCATGACAAGGAAAGGAAAGGAATGACAAGGCATGTCATGGAAAGTGAAGGCATAACATGGCATGAAAAGGCAAGGCATGAGATGGAATGGAAAGTGAAGGAATGGCATGACAAGTGAAGGAAAATGAAGGTGTGGCAGACCCACTTCCCTCAGGCCGAGATCCACTCAGGATCTTCACTACAACCACGCCGAGGGTAAATCAACCCCTTTGTTCAAGCCACAAAGGACTTCAGGTTTCGTGATCTTGCGATCCCTATTGTCGCGGTTCTCGGCCCTTCCACCTGCTGAAACCCGAAATGCTGAAACACCAAAGTCTTTGGCCACGTCCTCCTCTACTTTTGTATCGCATTTCGTGAATTCGAGAATTCCAGAACAGGGAACCTCGATCTCTTGTCTCCTAAAGTGTCGAATTGTCGAATCCCGACACATTCATCAATTTTTGGCTCCTCAACGGGTTTTTCTCCTTTTCGGGGCTTCGGACTTCACAATTTCGCGAATCCTGATGTCATGAGGTTTCCTAACTCTCCAACCTCCGAACCCAAAAATAGTCAATGGAGTCTGACTCCGACTATTGACAAAAACTCGCCACCTGTCCTCTCAGTGGTCCTCGGTCTCTGACGTGGATTCCTGCCACTTGTCACCTTTCCCGGCTTTCAGAACTTGAATCAGTCTTCGACTGCTGTTCCCTTATCACTTCGAAACCCCAAATTATGAAGTGATGCCTTCTATGGAATCAATAGCTGATAGCCTTCCTTAAGATCCAACGACTCTCTTTATTTTGGACTTCCTAGTACCGGGAGTTTGAAACTCTTGATCCCGAAACACTTGTCAATAGGCATGCCGAAACCCCGATCTCCGAAATGTTGAAATGCCACTTCAAGAATTTTTTGGGTTTTGCAACTCCGGGTTTTTCAATATAAAGGCCTCGGGCTCCTTGTCATCAAGAATTCCAGTATTATGTATCCCGAATTACCAAAATCCTAAAATTCACATCAAGTTCTATCGCAATTCACGACTTCAGGATTTATGCTCTACCAGGCCCGACTCCTTGTCATCAGGACCCCCAAAAAGCTGAACTCCGAAATTTCGAAACACCAAAAAATTATGCTCCTCGCCTTTACACACGACAATCCAGTTCATGCTTCGGGAGTTCGAGCGACCAAGGGCTTCATCCACACTTCGGACTTACAACCCTCGAAGTGCCGAAATGATCTCGACAGTTCAACAGTGACGATCAATGGTCCACTTGGATCCTGCCTCTCGAAGAATGGATTTGTCCAATGCTTATCTTCCTTGTAGCTCTCCTGGATCCTACGGTCCTCACTATTTCATGAGTTCTCCACAGATAATTTCGGCCATTCGATTCTCCCCTCAAGAATCTCTATGGAACAAACCAATGTTCCTTCACCAGAATTTAACCTCCTGCATGAAGATTTTGCTTACTAACTTCCTTCAAACACTTCAAAGGCGCTACGCCTTCTGAGCTTTCTCTAATAAATTCAATCCTCGAAAAAGGGCCTCTACTCGCACTCCTTGCGGCGGACCTTCAAATACTTCTACGTATTTGAACTCTCGACTATGTGCACCTTCTGCGACAATAGTCTTTTTCTCTTCCACATTAGTTAATAACTCCTAAGGACTCGGCTATCCTGGGCATGCCTTGCATGACTCCTGTGCTTCACTTGCACTTCTGCTAGAATGAGAACAATGGTATCCCTCCTGACCTTCCAGAGATAAACTCTAAACCTTTGTCAACGCACTCCTTGTGGATGTTTCACTTCACTCCTTGCAGGAATTTCTCTCTCAGGAAGAGAAACAATTGAAACCCATTCTCTTTCTTCTCTCAGACTTCAAACATTTAATATGAAATAATACATTCAACTCAGTATCAAAGTAAATGAATAACAGAGAGAATAAAAAACTATCAGCATACCACTCAGCATGTATACGCAAAAAACATCATAACACCATAACTTTGATTCAAAGCTTCATGTATTAATTCAAGATTTTGTACATGGGTTCTTCTCTCTAGCTCTCTGCTAAAGCTCTATGTTAATGTTCTAATGATACAATGATACAAAGATGAGGATGTCTATATCCATTTTCCCTCCTGCTCTCTAAATTGTCTAATCTATAATTAAAACCTACCTACTTTCATTAACTATGCATAAATGCCTCTACCTTCTACAGATGAGATCGGATCGCTCATGATCTGTTTACACTATGCAAGTACGCTTCCCTTTAACCATTACATTAATGCTTCAAAAACATTTCAAAAACGTCCATTGGAGGTCTTCCAGTTGTCTTCCTCCTTTTACGTTGCTTGCTTGGTTGGCTTCTTATGATGCTCCTGCATCATACTTCCTTGCTTGAAAATTTTCATGAACTCCTATTCATGAGCTCTTGCATGGTCTGTCCATGCTTATGAATTTCTTCTTCATTTTTCTAGCTGGCATCTTCAACTGGATGTCCCTTCCACTTGACCAAGTATTCAAAATACTCCTTCCTTATGGTCTTTTTGTTGACTCTCTTGTCAATTATGCTTTCTATATGTGACTTTTCAGCTACAGGCATTTTCTTTGTCCATTGAACCTCTATCTGTTCATCCTCTGCTCTTGATTCTCAATCTCTGTAAGGGTACAAATCCGCAATATTGAATATCGGCGAGATTCCAATCCCATCGGCTAGTTCAATCTCATATGCGTTTGTCCCAAATTTCTTCAAGACCTTGCATGGTCCAATCTTTTTCATTTTCAATTTGTTATATGTTCCTCTTGGAAACCTTTCCTTCCTCAGATGTGCAAGAATCAGATCAACAACTTCAAATTGAAGTTCTTGCCTGTGTTGATTTGCTCTGTGCTTGTAGTCTTGACTCGAACTTTGCAATCATTCCTTGACTCTATTGTGAAGCTCCTTCATTGCTTCTGCAAAATCCTCTACACTAGCACTTCTGAATTCATTTTGTTCCAAATTTTTCAACTCAGAAACTCCCCTTAGCTACATTCCATATACAATCTGGAATGGACTCTACCCTGTGCTTCTGTTGGGTGAATCATTATAAGAAAATTCCACCTGTGGTAGAATGTGGTCCCATTGACTGTGGTGTTCAGTCACTAGGCTCCTCAGCAAATCTCCCAAGCTCTGGTTGACAACTTCTGTCTTCCCATCCGTCTGAGGATGATACGCTAAGATAAATGACAAACTTGTCCCCATCTTCTTCCATAAATTCCTCCAGAAATGTCCCACGAACTTGGTATCCTGATCTGAAACTATACTTCTTGGCAAACCGTGAAGTCTAATGACTTGTTTGAAAAACAGGTTTGCAATATGAGTTGCGTCTTTGGTTTTCTGGCATGGTATGAAATGTGCCATTTTTTAAAATATGTCTACCACCACAAATATTGAATCAAATCCTCTTTGTGTCCTTGGTAGTCCCAATATGAAATCCATGCTCACTGTATCCCACGGCCTCGTTGGTATGGGTAATGGTTGGTATAACCCTGTGTTTTCCCTTTTTTCTTTTGTGTGTTGACAAATCCTACATATGTCCACAAATTTCTTAACATCCGTCCTCATCCCTAGCCAAAAATATGTGCCATTCAACTTTGAGAACGTTTTTTCATGACCAAAATGTCCGACCAATCCTCCACTGTGTTTTTCTTTCAACAGATTCTCCCTCATGGAGCATTTTGGAATACATAACTGGTTGCCCCTGAATAATAATCCATCCTGGATCATATATTCGGTCCATTGGCTTTTGTCCCTGAGAATTGGATTCTCAGATTCCTCATACGCCTCTTTAAAATCTAGGTCATCTCTGTACATTTCTTTGAGGTTATCAAAACCCAAAGTTTTGACTCTAAATTCCTGCATAAGCAAACATTTCCTGCTCAAAGCATCAACAACTTTGTTAGAAGTTCCAGAAATATGCTTAATTACAAAAGTTAAATTCTGCATGTATTCAACCCATTTAACATGTTTTTGGTTCAACCTCTCTTGTTGAGTCACAAATTGTAAAGCATGATTATCACTGTACAAAACAAACTCTTTAGGAACCAAATAATGTTTCCATTTCTTCAGCGCTTGTATGACAACATATAATTCTTTGTCATATGTTGATTATTTGACCTTTGCTTCATTCAATTTCTCACTGAAATATGCGATCGGCCTGTCATCCTGGCTCAAGACCGCTCCAATTGCATATCCACTAGCGTCACACTTGACCTGGAACATCTTGCTGAAATTTGGCAACACCAATATTGGCTGCTCAATGATCTTCTTCTTCAGCAGATTGAAACTCTTCTCTGTTTCCTCTGTCCAGTGAAAAGATTCATGTCTTTTCTTCACCATTTCCATCATTGGTGCGCTAATCCCACTAAAATTTCAAATGAATTTCTTGTAGAAACTAGCTAAACCATGGAAGCTTCGAACTTTAAACACACTTTTCGGCGATGGCCAATTCTTAATTGCATTCACCTTTTTCGGATCCATATTCAACTCATTTGCAGAGATAACAAAACCCAAATAAATGAGTTATGTCCTCATAAATGTCAATTTCTTCATATTTATCAACAATTTCTCTTGCTACAATCTCCTTATAACTGTAGCTAAATGCTTCAAGTGTTCTACTTTTGTTTTGCTGAAAATCAATATATCATCAAGATATACAATGACGAATTTTCCTATGAAATCCTTCAAGACTTCATTCATTAATATCATGAAAGTACTGGGTGCATTTGTTAAGACAAATGGCATCACAAGCCATTCATACAGCCCCTCATTCGTCTTGAATGTTTTCTTCCATTCATCACCTTCTCTCATTCAGATTTGATGATATCCGCTTTTCAAATCAATCTTTGAAAAAAACTTTTCTCCACTCAAGCAATCCATCAAATCATCCATCCTTGGTAATGGAAATCTGTATCTGATGGTAATCTTATTGATTTCCCTTGAGTTTGTACGCATCCTCTAGCCTCCATCTTTCTTTGGGCTGAGTACTGTTGGAACAACGCATGCACTCAAGCTCTCTCTAACCAATCTTTTGTCCATTAAGTCCTGGACTTGTCTCTTGACTTCTTCATTCTCTTACAGCATCAACCTGTATGCTTATTTGTTTGGTAAGCTGGCTCCAGGTATAAGATCGATGTGATGACTTATACTTCTGATAGGTGGTAACGAACGAGGTAGTTCGTCCACTACTATATCAACAAACCCTTCCAGCAACTCCTGGGTTTCATCTGGATAAATCATCCACTCTTGTACTGATCAAAACAATTCTAGGCTTCCTGACCAGAATAAATTGTGTGTATTCCTTCTTCTTAGCCTCATTAAGAAGTTCCTTCCCACTCATGAGAAGTAAAGTGTTGCTTGTCTCTTTTTTTACTTCTTTATCCTTAATCAACAACAACATGTGTGTCCTCCCATTCTTCTCCAGGGTGTATGTGTTCTTTCTCCCATCATGAATCATGTTTATGTCATATTTCCATGGTCTACCCAACAATAGATGACAAACATCCACGGGAATGACATCACACAATATTTCATCCTTATATCCTCCTATTTTAAATTCAACTAAACATTGTTTAGTGACATTTACCTGATGTCCTTTTTGTATCCATGAGACTCTATATGGGCTTGGATGTACACTAGTCTCCAGCTCCAGTTTTTCTATCATCTTTGTAGAAATGAGATTGTATGTGCTACCGCTATCCACTATAACCTTGCATACCCTATCTTTGGTCTTGCAAGCAGTCCGAAAAAGTCTGTTCCTTTGGGTTGGGTTCTCTGCCTCCTTCTCCGATGTTAAGAGAAGTTTCCTCATCATCAAGGATCTTCCACCCTCAGCATCTTCTGCCTCAACATTCCATCCTTGTGCTTCGGAAATGTGAGTCTCACCACCTTCTTTCTTCCTATCTGGACACTCATAAAATTTATGTCTGTTTTTCCCACAAACAAAACATTTCACTTCACCTCCTCGGCCTCTTCCTCTTCCTCTGGTACGAGGAAAAGTATTTCTATTAGCATATTTTCCTCTCTGTGAGCTTCCCCCTCTCTCAGTTTGGGTTTGCGGTTTCTTCTCTTCTTCTTTAGATTTTTGAGTTCTGTCTTGTGCAATTGCTTTGCCTCTGGCTTGACTTCTGCCTTGGCCTCTTTGACCTTGCTTTCGGCTCAGCTTATCTTCAGCTTTCAGAGCCATCTGATAAGCATCCTCTACATTCCTAATGATAATCATGCTCATCTCGTCTTGAATGTCATATCGTAGACCATTCATGTACCTAGCAACCTTTTCATCATCGCTCTCCCGATGACCTGCCCTGATGTTGATCTAGTAGAATTCTTCAGTGTACTCTTTGATTGTCATCAGCTTTTGTCTCAAGTTTTGCATCCTCCGAAACAAAGTAATTTGATAATCCTTGGGTATGAATTTGGATTTCATCTTTGCAACCATTATATCCCAGCTCTTGATTTTTTGCTTGCCTTTGCAGCGTCTGTCAGCCTGCAGTTCATCCCACCATAATGTTTCATGCCCTTTAAGTCTTGTGACAACGTGCTTGAACTTCTTGTCTTCCTCAACATCCTCATAATCGAAGTACTTATCCAGAGCCCTAATCGAGTCTAGAATATCTTCAACATCCAGGTTCCCTTCATACATGGGGATTTCCATTTTTTCCCTGGCACCTATCCTTGCAACAACCCTGAATAGGCGTTCATTCGCAGCATCTTTGACTATGACTTCTTATCCTTCGTGTCCAGCTTCATTTTCACTGTCAGCGTCACTGATATCCCCAGTGTCGACTGTGTGCCTCTGTGTTGTCTCCATGGCATCAAGCCTAGCATGTAGTTCGCACATTTCTCTTTCCACTGCTGGATTAGGCATTGGTCTGTCTCTTCTTCTCGGCGGCATGGCTGAAAATGTTCCTCCTTTCCCCTGCTACAGAAAGCAAAGAAATTGTTCTGCGCTCTGATACCACAACTATCGCAGACACCCTATCCTCAGGCTGAGATCCGCTCAGGATATTCACTACAACCATGCCAAGGGTAAATCAACCCCTTTGTTCAAGCCACAAAGGACTTCGGGTTTTTTTATTTTGCGATCCCTATTGTCGAGGTTCTCGGCCCTTCCACCTGCCGAAACTCGAAATGCTGAAACTCCGAAGTCTTTGGCCACGTCCTCCTCTGCTTTTGTATCGTGTTTCACCACTTTGGGAATTCCAGAACAGGGAACCCCAATCTCTTGTCTCCTAAAGTTTCGAATTGCCGAATCCCAACATGTTCATCAATTTTTGGCTCCTCAATGGGTTTTTCACCTATTCGGGGTTTCGGACTTCATGATTTCACGAATCCTGACGTGAGGTTTCCTGACTCTCCAACCTCCGAACCTCGAAATAGTCAACGGAGTTTGACTCTAACTATTGACAAAAACTCCCCACCTATCCTCTCAGCTGTCCTCGGTCTCTGACGTGGATTCCTGCCACTTGTCACCTTTCCCGGCTTTCAGAACTTGAATCAGTATTCTACTATCGTTCCCTTATCACTTCGAAACCCCAAATTTTGAGGCGATGCCTTCTATGGAATCAATGGTTGATAGCCTTAGCCCTCGTTATTTTGGACTCCCTGGTACCAGGAGTTTGAAACTCTTGATCCTGAAACACTTGTCAATGGGCATGCAAAAACCCCGATCCTCGAAATGCCGAAATTCCACTTCAAGGATTTTTCAGGTTTTGCAACTTTGGGTTTTCAATATAAAGGCCCTGGGCTCCTTGTCATCGGGACTTTTGGTATTCCCAATCCCGAATTACCGAAATCCTGAAATTGTCACACACCTACTACGCAAATCAAACTTTTTCGTTGATTTCTCAACAATCAGAATCCCCGAAGTCCTACGGGGCTTAGCACAGGCTAGCTCCTTCCTTTTTCCACCTCCATATGATTGTAGTTCACGACTATGGACTGAATCAGAACGACATATTTTCGCACTCCACGACTCAGTGCTACCGGAACGTCGAGCCGCTCGACTCTGCAAACCCCGAAGCTTGAAACAACGAAACGTTGAACCCCGACGGGGCTAGCGAGGGGAAAGTTTCTCTCTTGGGGTCTTGTCTATGCAACCCTATACGGTGTCCACGTGCTTAAGCCAGCCAAGAGCTTATCGTCTTTTCACGATTCAGGGAATCGCAATACACAACTTCTACCTTTCCCCATTCAAATCCCCGAAACTTCCGAGGTCCCCAAAGTTTCCCTCCAAAGGGAGATCGATGACCGTAAGCCTCCCTTGATCCAACAGCATGGATCCTTTCATGGTTTCGGTACTCAGGAGTTTGAAGTGCAATGACTCCAAGACTCTTCATCATTCAAATCTCCGAATTCCGATATGGGAAGTGATGCAGTCGCACTCCCAAGCACGTCCGCTCATAGGATCGTTCAATCAGTTCATGAGCCAAAGTGGCTCATTGGATTCCATGCTGGAATCTCTGTCAAAACCCGATCCACAGGTCCTTCTCCCCTTGTCATGGCCTTTGCATATGACCGCTACTCTTTCCATAATGGGAAATGCATATACTTTTGGGTTTCCAAATCCCCGATGTCAAGAGTTCCTTGTTCTCTTGAATCCCCCATTTTTGATGAGCTTACTCACCGATATGGTCCCTTACATGTTAGCCCTCCTGGCTAAACTCATGACCCACGTGACCACTATCTCACAAGACCGCAACCTTATCTCTTGTCGGGTTTTCAGACTTTCCAAAGCCGAAATGTACTCGTCCTCAGGATTCGCGATCCGTCGAATCCCGATATGCCGATATGATGACAGCTGGCCCTACAATGGACGCTTTTCACTTTGTCGGGATTCCAGACTTCGCAATTCTAAAGTGTATGGACTTCTTGTCCCCAGGATTCTCAATTTCCCGATGGATGACTTTCCTTTCAGGACTTTTCCCAAATGCTCCGATTGCCACCACGTGTCCTCCTATGATGGATGGTCCTGATCGCTTCTCGCGATTTCGGAGTTTCCGCTACTGAAATATTCCGGCATCTTGTCCCTTCGATCTCTGAAATGCCGACGGGCTCCCGATATTTCCCACGTGTCCTCCTATGATGGATGGCTCAGATTGATTCCGGAATTTTCACTATGAATATTCCCGATCTCAAGTCATCGTGACTCACGATTTCACGAATGCTGATATCCCGATGGCCACGCCTCTCGTCACGACTTTCAACCTCCTGTTCACGAGGGCTTAACCCTCATGCATTTCTTAACAGATCCAACGGCTGTCGGTTTGTTCTAGCTAAGATCTAACAGCTCAGATCTGTCCCACGTCACGCACTCTCCCACTACTTCATGGACGTGGAAAAATCAACAGTCCAGATGTTCTCATGGACCTTGGGGGTCTATGATCCCGATTTCCTCGCTATTCACGAGGATAGAGGAAAAGGGGCAAGGTATGCAATGCCCTTGTTTTCTTTCGTCAATCTAACGGTCGTGAATGACCATGGATCTTCCGACGGGATCTCATCTGACGATCGATACTTATCCCTATGCTGCTACTTCGAGATTTTTAAGAGGGTCATTCCTCCTCGTGTAGGGTTGTTAAGACTTGCACATTCAATTCCTTTTTCCAGGTTCTTGGTAAACCTTTCCAAGGAGGGAATCTTTGTGAAGAGATCTATTCCGGCGCATTCCGGGAGACAGATAAGGGGAAACAAATTACTGAGAATGGACTGGAAGTATGACTTGGTTCAACTTATGCATAATTAAATTCATTTATCATTATAAGCCATGTGTGGTTTTTCTGTTATAAGCATATACAACTACTAGTACTGATCAAAATACCACATAGACATTCTTATAATGAAAACATTCACAGTTTCACAGCTTATGAGCATAATTATCAAAATACATATATTTCAAGGAGCCAGAGGCAAAACACTTATCAGAAATAACACCAGAAGTGAGTGCAACTGCTGAGAGGGGTGCTCGTTTCCACCCAACCGTAGGCTTAGTGACTCCCAACGGATTTACCACTAGCCACCCCTGAGCTGAGACCACGATGTTGTGAGACTGCGTCTCCGTTTGCCAGTGACCAGGAGCGAAGGTTGCAATCCTTCCTCTCTACTATCACTCACTCTGTGTAATGCCAGAGTTCTCCCCTCATGTCTACCCCTAATCGCTTCTACTCCACACCTTATCCTCTTGCGAGGTTGTGTGTGGCGTGATTACCCTCGCGTTGATCAGGCCTGACGGCTCTATGGATGGGAGGTTCACCTCCCATCCCTCATTAAATCATCTACCTACCAGCCTGCGAGACATTTAATTTAGGGCCAGTGAGCTGCTTTTGGTTCTCCGGGCTAGTGGAGTCCAAATACGGTATTAATTCTCAGTGGAAGTTAACACCACCTTTCTAGGTGCCTTCCACCGCCATCGTGGTCTTTTTTTCTACACATCCCCTCTCAGCAGTCCTGCAATAAAATTCATATTTTTATTCACATTCATTGACCGTTTCCTCAAGGTCCATTTACATCACATATTCACATTTATGAGTTTGCCATAGTTCTTGGCCAGTCCAGTTATTTTTATAAACTGGGGGAAACAGGGTGTTACAATTCCCTCCCCCTTAAAAGAAACAGCGTCCTCGATGTTCTTATCTACTAACATGAATTGCATGTACAGAAGTAAACAAAATCAGATATGCCTATCTCATGGCATCCTCCATTTCCCATGTAGCCTCATCTGGGCCAAAATGTTTCCACTGCACCTTGACCTGTGCAAT
>ML788963.1:222000-234450 GCA_009831015.1 Picea engelmannii
CTTACACTTATCAACAGCTTTAGGGGATATATAACTCAAATTTGAACCAGGGTCAATCAAAACAGACACCAGATGGTTGAAAATCATACCTTCTATTTCCAACACTGAAGCTTGGTGGTCAGCTTGGTTATTATCCAAGGCTGCATAAATCTGCGACACACTCCTTGCCACATCATTGACTGTGGTAGCTTCTTGAATGTTATAAACTTTTCGACTATTCTATTATCGGTGTGGGCAGTCTCTCAGGAGATGCTCTTCTCCGCAACCCCATCATTTCAGAGGTTCTTTCTTTGGGTTATTAGTCTTTACTGGTATAGGTCCAGAAGTTTTATTTCCGTCCACCGAGGGAAAGTTTTGTTGGAGTACACTCGGGGCTGGATAGTTTATTCTGGGGTTCTTCTTGTAGTTTTTAAATCCTTAGGACTTAATCCCCTTTTTCTGAAATCTCGAACCACTCTTTTGTTTCCAGTCTCCACGAGACTTTGCTCGATGTCCATATTGTTCATGACAATATGTTTCCTTTCGTATAGTGTCTTCTAAGGTCTTTGGCTCGTCAAATTCGATTCGGTTCTGGTATTCCTTGGGTAGCCCACTGATGAAGCGTTGCGCCTTTGCCTTCTCTACTTTGATGTAGGGTACATATCTCAATAAGTCGAGGAATTTGTTGACATATTCCTCTATAGTGAGTTGCCCCAATTTGAGTTCATAAAACTCTTTAGCCTTCTCGTCGAAATATCTTTCCGAAAAATACTTCTTCCAGAAGTACTTCTCAAACTGTTTCCAAGACAGGTCCTCCTCGCGGACCCCTTTCATTTTCTTAATATCTTCCCACCAGATGGAAGCTTTTCCGTTCAGATTGAAAGTGGCCACTTGGGCCTTCAAATTTTCTAAAAAATCATGGACTCTGAAATATTTCTTCAGTCCAAGTAGCCAAGCCTCGTCTTCCTCTCCCTTCTTTATCTCACCGTCGAAGGAGGGAGGTTTGGCCTTTCTGAATTCCTCAAATTTATGACTCTTGGAAGTCTTTTGTTTCTTCTGTTTTCTTTGAGAATAGGAACTGGTCCTGCTGTTGGAAGATCCTTCTGAATCGCCAGCTTCCTTCTCAGTGGAATTGTTCGGCACTGGTCCTTTACCTCTGGGGTGGACCTTTCTTGATGTGCTTCTCTCAGTATGGCCACTGACACGACCATGATTTTGCATCTCAGGTTCCTGCTGCATTTCTCGCTGTAGGTCGGATAAGCTCTGCAGTAAAACTGCATTAATTTCGATTTGTTTTTCTTGTTCTTTCATCATCCTTTCATTGTCAGCCTTGTAGCTTTGCAATTCAACCATGAGACTCCTCACAGTCTCAGCTATATCTAGAGGGGTTCATATTGCTCTTCTTTCGTCAGACTCTTCGTCTCTGTTGTGGAAGCCTTCTCCCACCTCTTGGTGAGTCACCATACTCTGCATCTGTAGATTCCCGCGGCTGATCGTCCGCTTGAGTGAAAAGACAAACACTGGTTATTAGTCAAGAGTTAAATACATTCTTATAATTTGCGCATAATTTATAACTCTTTCACATGCATACACAGTCGGGTTCTCGTTTCTAATTTTTACTCCTGGACAAGAGAGTTAATTTAGGGGGTTACTCCTCGTAGGAGTGCTTCAGAAGGAGCTTATGCGCACCTCGTGCATGAGACCAATCAGGCCGAGTGTTGTAACCATGCTCTGATACCACTTTGTCACACACCTACTATGAAAATCAAACTTTTTCGTTGATTTCTCAACAATAAGAATCCCCAAAGTCCTACGGGGCTTAGCATAGGCTAGCTCCTTCCTTTTTCCACCTCCATATGATTGTGGTTCATGACTATGGACCGAATCAACATGACGTCTTTTCGCACTCCGTGACTCAGTGCTACTGAAACGTCGAGTCGCTCGACTCTGCATACCCTGAAGCTTGAAACAACGAAACGCTGAACCCCGACGGGGCTAGCGAGGGGCAAGTTTCTCTCTTGGGGTCTTGTCTATGCGACCCTATGCGGTATCCATGCGCTTAATCCAACCAAGAGCTTATCAGCTTTTCGCGATTCAGGGAATCGCGATACACGACTTCTACCTTTACCCATTCAAATCCCTGAAACTTTCGAGGTCCCCAAAGTTTCCCTCCAAAGGGAGATCGACGACCGTAATCCTCCCTTGATACAACGACATGGATCCTTTCAGGGTTTCGATACTTGGGAGTTCAAAGTGCAACGACTCCAAGACTCTTCATCATTCAAATCTCTGAATTTCGATATGGGAAGTGATGCAGTCGCACTCCCAAGCACATCTGCTCACAGGATCGTTCAATCAGTTCATGAGCTGAAGCGGCTCATTGGATTCCCTGCTGGAATCTCTGTCAAAACCTGATCTACAGATCCTTCTCCCCCTATCACGGCCTTTGCATAGGACCACTACTCTTTCCACAATGGGAAATGCATATACTTTCGGGTTTCCTGATCCCCAATGTCAAGAGTTCCCTGTTCTCTTGAATCCCCCATTTTCGATGAGCTAACTCACTGATATGGTCCCTTACATTTTAGCCCTCCTGGCTAAACTCCTGACCCACGTGACCACTATCTCACAAGACCACAGCCTTATCTCCTGTCGGGTTTTCGGACTTTCCAATGTCGAAATGTACTCGTCCTCAGGATTCGTGATCCGCTGAATCCCGATATGCCGATATGATGACAGCTGGCCCTACAATGGATGCTTTTCACTTTTTCGGGATTCCAAACTTCGCAATTCCGAAGTGTATGGATTTCTTGTCCCCGGGATTCCCGATTTCCCGATGGATGACTTTCCTTTCAGGACATTTCCCGAATGCTCTGATTGCCGCCACACGTCCTCCTATGATGGACGGTCCTGATTGCTTCTCGTGATTTGGGAGTTTCTGCTACTGAAATATTCCAGCATCTTGTCCCTTCGATCTCCGAAATGTCGACGGGCTCCTGATCGTCATTCAAATCTATGAATTCTGATATGGGAAGTGATGCAGTCGCATTCCAAAGCACATCCTCTCATAGGATCATTCAATCGGTTCATGAGCCGAAGCGGCTCATTGGATTCCCTGCTGGAATCTCTGTCAAAACCTGGTTCACAGGTCCGTCTCCCCCTGTCACGGCCTTTGCATACGACCGCTACTCTTTCCACAATGGGAAATGCATATACTTTCAAGTTTCGAGGTTTCGTGATCCCCGATGTCAAGAGTTCCCTGTTCTCTTGAATCCCCAATTTCCGATGAGCTAACTCACCGATATGGTCCCTTACGCGTTAGCCCTCCTAGATAAACTCCTGACCCACATGACCACTATCTCACAAGACCGCAGCCATATCTCCTATTGGGTTTTCAGACTTTCCAATGCCAAAATGTACTCATCCTCAGGATTCGCGATCTGCCGAATCCCAATATGCTGATATGATGACAGCTGGCCCTACAATGGACACTTTTCACCTTGTCGGGATTCCGGACTTCACAATTCCGAAGTGTATGGACTTCTTGTCCCCGGGATTCCAGATTTCCCGATGGATGACTTTCCTTTTGGGACTTTTCCCAAATGCTTTGATTGTCGCCACGCGTCCTCCTATGATGGATGGTCCTGATCGCTTCTCGCGATTTCTGAGTTTCCACTGCTGAAATATTTTGGCATCTTGTCCCTTCGATCTCCGAAATGCCGACGGGCTCCCGATCTTGCCCACGTGTCCTCCTATGATGGACAGCTCAGATTGATTCTGGAATTTTCACTATGAAAATTCCCGATCTCAAGTCATCGTGACTCCCGATTTCATGAATGTCGATATCCCGATGGCCACGCCTCTCGTCGGGACTTTCAACCTCCTATTCACGAGGGCTTAACCCTCATGCATCTCTTAACAGATCCAACGACTGTCGGTTTGTTCTAGCTAAGATCTAACGGCTCAGATTTGTCCCACGTCGTGCACTCTCCCACTACTTCATGGACGTGGAAAAATCAACGATCCAGATGTTTTCATGGACCTTGGGGGTCTATGATCCCAATTTCCTCGCTATTCACGAGGATAGAGGAAAAGGGGCAAGGTATGTAATGCCCTTGTTTTCTTTCGTCAATCTAACGGTCGTGAATGACCATGGATCTTCCGATGGGATCTCGTCCATCGATCGATACTTATCCCTACGCCGCTACTTCGGGATTTTTAAGAGGGTCATTCCTCCTCGTGCAGGGTTGTTAAGACTTGCACATTCAAGTCTTTTTTCCAGGTTCTTGGTAAACCTTTCCAAGGAGGGAATCTCTGTGAAGAGATCTATTCTGGGGCATTCCGGGAGACAGATAAGGGGAAACAAATTCCCGAGAACGGACTGGAATTCTGACTTGGTTCAACTTATGCATAATTAAATTCATTTATCAATATAATCCATGTGTCGTTTTTCTGTTATAAGCATATACAGCTACTAGTACTGATCAAAATACCACACAAACATTCTTATAATGAAAACATTCACAGTTTCACAACTTATGAGCATAATTATCAAAATACATATATTTCAAGGAGCCAGAGGCAAAACACTTATCATAAATAACACCAGAAGTGAGTGAAACTGCTGAGAGGGGTGCTCGTTTCCACCCAACCATAGGCTTAGCGACTCCCAATGGATTTAACACTAGCCACCCCCGAGCTGAGACCATGATGTTGTGAGACTGCGTCTCCGTTTTCCAGTGACCAGGAGCGAAGGTTGCAATCCTTCCTCTCTACTATCACTCACTTTGCGCAGTGCCAGAGTTCTCCCCTCACATCTACCCCTAATCGCTTCTACCCCATGCCTTATCCTCTTGCGAGGTTGTGTGTGGCGCGATTACCCTCGCGCTGATCAGGCATGACGGCTCTATGGATGGGAGGTTCACCTCCCATCCCTCATTAAACCATCTACCTACCAGCCTGCGAGACATTTAATTTAGGGCCAGCAAGCCGTTGTTGGTTCTCTGGGCCATTGGAGTCCAAATATGGTATTAATTCTCGGTGGAAGTTAATGCCACCTTTCTAGGTGCCTTCCACCGCCATCGTGGTCTCTTTTTCTGCACATCCCCTCTCAGCAGTCTTGCAATAAAATTCATATTGTTATTCACATTCATTGACCTTTTCCTCAAGGTCCATTTACATCACATATTCACATTTATGAGTTTTCCATAGTTCTTGGCCAGTCCAGTTATTTTTACAAACTGGGGGAAACAGGGTGTTACAAAAATTCACATCAAGTTCAGTCGCAACTCATGACTTTAGGATTTATTCTCTACTAGGCTTGACTCCTTGTCATCAGAACCCCCGAAATGTCGAACTCCGAAATTCCGAAACGCCAAAAATTTTTCTCCTCACCTTTACACAAGACAATCCAGTTCACGCTTCAGGAGTTCGAGCGACCAAGGGATTCCTCCACACTTCAGAATTACAACCCCCAAAATGCAGAAATGATCTCGATGATTCAATAGTCTCGATCAACGATCCACATTGGATCCTGCCTCTCGAAGGATGGATTCATCCAATGCTTATCTTTCCCACAACTCTCCTGGATCCTACGGTCCTCGCTATTTCGTGAGTTCTCCATAGAGAATTTCGGTCGTTCGATTCTCCCCTCAATAATCTCTATGGAATGAACCAATGATCCTTCACCGGAATTTGACCTCTTGCACGAAGATTCCACTTCCTACCTTCCTTCAAACACTTCAAAGGCGCTACCCCTTTTGAGCTTTCTCTGATAAATTCAAGCCTTGAAAAAGGGCCTCTGCTCGCACTCCTTGCGGCAGACCTTCAAATACTTCTATGTATTTGAACTCTCGACTATGTGCACCTTCTGTGACAACAGTCTTTCTCTCTTCCACCTTAGTTAATAACTCCTAAGGACTCAGCTAGCCTGGGCACGCCTTGCATGACTCTTGTGCTTCACTTGCACTTCTGCTGGAATGAGAACAACGGTATCCCTCCAGAGCTTCCAGAGATAAACTCTGACCCTTTGTCAATGCACTCCTTGTGGACGTTTCACTTCACTCCTTGCAGGAAATTCTCTCTCAGGAAGAGAAACAATTGAAACTCATTCTCTTTCTTCTCTCAGACTTCAAACATTTAATATGAAATCATACATTCAACTTAGTATCAAAGTAAATGCGTAACAAAGAGAATAAAACAATTATCAACATACCATTCATCATGTATACACATAAAACATCATAACACCATGAGTCTGATTCAAAGCTTCATGCATTAATTCAAGCTTCTGTACATGGGTTCTTCTCTCCAGCTCTCTTCTACAGCTCTATGCTAATGTTCTAAGGATACAATGATACAAAGATGTGGGTGTCTATATCTGTTTTCCCTCCTACTCTCTAAACTATCTAATCTATAATTTCGACCTACCTACTTTCATTAACTATGCATAAATGCCTCTACCTTCTACAGATGAGAGCGAATCGCTCATGATCTATTTACAATATGCAAGTATGCTTCTCTTTAACCATTACATTAATGCTTCAAAAACATTTCAAAAATGTGCGTTGGAGGTCTTCCAGCTTTCTTCCGCCTTTTACATTGCTTGCTTGATTGGATGCTTATGATGTTCCTTCATTAGAAGGTAAGGCATGACATGAAAAGACAAGACAAGGAAAGGAATGGAAAGGAAAGTGATGGAAAGGCATGGCATGGAAAGGAAATGCATGGAAAGGCATGGCATGGCATGTAAAGGCAAGGTATGTCATGGAAAGGCATGGAAGGGCATGGAATGGAAAGGAAATACATGGCATAGCATGGAAAGTGAAGGCAAGGCAAGGCAAGGCAAGGCAAGGAAAAGCATGACATGGAAAGGAATGGCATGGCAAGTGAAGGAAAGGAAAGTGAAGGAATGGAATGGAAAGGGAAGTAATGGTATGGAATGGTAAGGCATGACATGGAATGGAAGGGCAAGTGAAGGCATGGGAAGACAAGTGAGGGAAAATCAAGGAAAGACATGGCATGGAAAGGAAAACATGAAAAGGCATGGCAAGGAAAGGCATGTCATGGAAAGTGAAGGAAAGACAAGGGAAGGTAATCCAAGCCAAGGAAAGGCATGGTATGGAAAGTGAAGGAAAGGCAAGGCATGGCAAGGGAAGGCATGGATTGGAAAGTGAAGAAAAGGCATGGTATGACTTGGAATGTCAAGACATCTCATAACAAGTGAAGGCATGACATGGCATTGTAAGTCAAGGCATGACATGGAAAGGAAAGTGAAGGAAAATAAAGACAAGGCATGACATGGAAAGGTAAGGCCTTGCAAGGCATGAAAAGGTAAGGCATGGAAAGGCATGGCATGGAAAGTGAAGGAAAGGCAAGGAAAAGAATGACATGGCAAGTGAAGGCAAGGAAAGGCATGGGAAGGAATGGAATGGAAAGAAAATGCATGGAATTTCATGGCAAGGCATGGCATGGCATGGCATTACAAGTGAAGAAAAGGAAAGGAAAGGTAAGGAAAGGAATGTCATGGCAAGTGAAGGAAACGCAAGACATGGCATGGAAGGGAAAGGAACATCATAGAAAGTGAAGGAAAGGAAAGACATGACATGGAAAGGAAATGCATGTCATTGAAAGTGAAGGAAAGGCAAGGCAAGTCATGGAAAGGAAAGGAAAGGCATGGAAAGTGAAGACAAGGCAAGTGAAGGAAAGTCAAGGTAAGTGAAGGCAAGGAAAGGTAAGGCAAGGAATGGAAAGGAAAGTGAAGGAAAGGCAAGGCATGGAACATGAAGAAAAGGGAAGTGAAGGAAAAGAAAGGTAAGGTAAGGCATTGCAAGGAAAGTGAAGGAAAGGAAAGACAAGGCATGGCAAGGCAAGGTAAGGCATGGCATGGAAAGGCAAGGCAAGATAGGGCATGAAAAGGAAAGGAAAGGCATGGCAAGGCATGACATGGAAAGGTATGAAATGGAAAGGGTATGTCTTGGAAAGGTAAGGCATGTAATGGTATATTTTAACAACATTCCAAATATTTTAACAGTAGTCAAAATGAAGCCAAAATTATTCCTTTTACATATCTATGGTCATTCAAGTAGATCACTGGGATCAATTCTAATATTGATGGTCTCCATTAACTTTTCATGCTCAAAGTAAGGAAAGAAGTATTGTACCTTTGATGAGTTCTTTCTTGGAATTGTTTATAGTTGGAGGTTTGTACCAATAACCAAGTTTGTAAAGTGGTATACAACTTGAAATGCCTAACCACCTTATAATCTTGAAATGCATAACCACCTTTCTTTTTTGTTCTTTCATCCAGTGTCATGTATTCTCCTTTGATAACCATAGACCCAATCGGAAATTCAATTCCTTTGGAGACTGTTACTGATCACATGAGGGTATGATTTCCATCTAAGCATCGTGCCAACCAATAATCAGTTCCCCATTCATTATATCTTGGTGCAACCACTGCGTATATGTGCCCTGAAAAAAATGGAGTGCCAAAATGTGAGTTCACTTAATGACCAAATAATAAAACATTAATTCTAGTTATTCAAAATTTAATAGAAGGATTCAACGAACTTGGCAGTATGAGATCTGATACATGATCATAATCTGCTGAAATACTTGATTGGTCCTCCAATTGGGATAATTCCATGGTTATATGTTGACCAATGGGGATTGATACATGATCCAATCTATCAACCTAGTTTGTCGATTTACAATCATCACATTCATTACTACTACATGGACCATAGAATCAAGAGAGTTTTCTCATCCATATTTTAACTATTTCATTGTCTAATGTTCTAACTGAATGGAATCCATGAGTTACCTGAATTGTTTTGCATTCATACCACAATAATCAATCTACATCGACCACCTCCCAAAAATATCTATGTACATGTCCTTTCTTGTGTGATTGGTCTTCATGCGTTCCTGTTCCCTCTCCCATTATTGAAGAACACCATTCAAAAATGGATTTTGCATCTCGAATAAGGGAATTAGTTGTGAAATTCATTCATTTCTTGAGAAACGCCCTTTTTATGCATGCACCTGCTCCATCATTCTCCCCTTTCCCATTCCCAGACTCAAAATAGTTCCAAATGTGTGGTACCTTTAGTTTTTTGTGCAACATACACAACCATTGAAATACACGAGCATTTTTTAACTAGCTTGTACAACCATCTGACCAACTCCAATGTTGATCGATTTGTATGTTCTTCTCCTTAAGGTGATTGTAGAACAAATGAAAAACAATGTCGTATGTAGGCTAAGTCATGGAACCGATCATCACTTATGTAGAAGTGATACTCTTTCAATATAACTTTGTTTTGTTCATTACCATCTAGTCCATGCATGTATGTGATATGTACCATTATGTTGACCTACTCTGAGTGATAATATTGGCTTTGAATCTCATTTTGTGATTTAAGGGTGTAGTTCTTAGCAAAATCAACCACTGATAACACAGTACCAATAGGAAATGTATATTTTCATATTCTAAATTGCTCCTACTTCCATCGAGCCACATGGACATACTGAACATAATGTCCTGTCTTTTCGACGAAGTCCTTAATGAAGTCACAAAATCGTACTTGGGAAGTAACCAATTGTATATTTTTTCTTTCCTATCCTCCATCAATATCATATGTCACATATTTAAATCTTTGCAAGGAA
Organism: Picea engelmannii; assembly: GCA_009831015.1. NCBI lineage: Eukaryota > Viridiplantae > Streptophyta > Pinopsida > Pinales > Pinaceae > Picea > Picea engelmannii. The sequence continues at coordinate 231,649 of ML788963.1, forward strand.
ACCTCCTTCCTCCCAAATTTATACCCATCTCTTACATGGGTGCACTTTCTCAATAATGTCATTCCAATGCACCTGGTGCATGTCCCATCTAAGCATGGTTTTTGATAAAATGTAAAAACCTTTGGCCTTGTAAAAAAGATGATGTGAATAAAGTCTCTAGATGATGGCGGTGGAAATATAACTAGGCATTCCTACAAAATATCCTTATGCAAAACATGATATATATGTGTGTGATAAAAATAACCATACTCAATGTGATATCTACAACAACATGTGTTACGAATTGTGTTTATTCAAACATACCAAGGTTTGCATTTATGGAAAGATATTTGGCCTAAGTTAAGTGCACTATGTACTGTTTTGAATCTCTCATACAACTTTTTTCTATGTAATGTCAAGAAAGTGTTTAGTATGGAGTTCATACATCTTTTTGGTTGGAAGAAGGCATTTTGTTCTCATGCCAGAAATATTGAACTAGTCCTTTAACCACTCCAATTAACTTCATGTCAGAATGAGGTAGCCTACCAGTGAAAGCCCACAAATATGTTGGGTCCTCTATGTCGAGGATAAATTTTCTATGAGAATAATTTCTAAGGGTTTTTACATTGCATTTCAAGAGGTGAGAGGCTTGTTGTATCAAACAATTTTTTCTCATGATCTTTCTAACAATTAATTGTGACAAGACACGTCGGGTTGCATTGTGGTCTTTAGAACAAGATTTCTTACCAATTCTTTGAAAATAATCTACAAGGTTTCTAACAATATGATGACTTGTTTCTATACTTTTGACTGTTTTAATGCCTAAAATTCTCCTAACAACAGTCAAACTTCTATATTTTAATAGATCTAAAAATAATTGACATTTAGCAACATCGAATTTTTGTTCAAAATATTATTTAATGATTTTATAAGAGTGATAAAAAATAGTATGGTTAGGTAACTTACCTTCAAGTGATACTAGATCACTTTCATCGACTTGAATGAATTTATAATTTCTTTGTTGCACAGTGATCAATCTAGGTAGGGACGATGAACTCCTATTTTGGAACTCTTGACCTACCTCCTGTGGATTTAATTATGTTGTAGTTGTTTCCCCTTCAATCACTGGCAGACCAACTGTGGGAGGAGAGTGGACATGGGATTGACTAGTTTCTGGAACATTTGACTATCCAACAAGAGATTGCACCACAAGAACTTCTTCACCACAATGTCATACACCCATTTCTTCTCTAATTTCATCCATTGAATAATCAGATCCAAGCAAATACTCTATCATCTGGTCATCCAAAAAAAAATTCCTTGATGATATACTGGATGGATTTCTCTCTAATGAAATCTTGTGCTTTGCTTATGGTGATGGAGGAGAAACAATAGAGACATCTATTCCGATAGAAATTTGATTTTCCTCTTCTGAAAGACTACGCTTTGACATATGTAACTTTGATTTTTTTGTTTCTTCTTCTACCTTTTCGACAGGTTTCTTTTTTCTAGAGGAATTTCTTTTTTCGAATTCATTGGTTCCCGATGTTTAAAGATAAAAAATGGATTCCAAAAACCGTCCACAAATTTGTCTTTGTATTTTGTAACAAGGCACAACCAAGTGGAGAAATTTGTTATTGTATTACAAAAGAAGACACATCTAATAATTCCAATTCCAATTACACTTGGACAAATTTGTCTTCCAATTCCAATAATACAAGAGAAGATACAAACAACAATTCCAATTTCACTTGCATAAATCTATCTTCCAATTCCAATAAGACAAAAGAAGACACAAACAACAGTTCCAATTGCACTTGGAAAAAATTTTCTTCCAATTTCAAGAAGACACAAGAATATACAAACAACAATTCCAATTGCACTTGACAAATTTGTCTTCCAAATTTTCCTACAATGGTCTAGCAATAGCACAAAAGTCTCTATGAATCCGACGAGAACACTAAAATAAGTAAAACATGTATCTGCGAGCTATTTGTGTCTAAAGTTGTCACATATTTTTTTCAGCCATAATATAGATGCGGTGGGGTGTGTTTGGCACAAAAAAATACCTAGCAGGAATGTGTGTGTGTTCCTAGAACAGGTGCTCACTAAAGCATGTGTGAGTTCTAGGAATGCATGCGCGTTCCTCTTGAGCATAAAAAACCAACAACTACAACTTAGTCAAGTCACATGAGCGTGTGAGTGATCTTAATGAAAATAACATAGCATTTATTATAGAAAAAACATCTTTATGAATAAATATGTATAGGGGTATGGGGACAAGTAAGGCCTAAGGAGTTAGGATTGAAATTATTTTCAAGGATAGAGAAATGGTTAGAGAAACAATATGTGGGTGATGTGGGTACAAGGGTTGTACATAAGTTATATGTATAGTGCACTCAGGGCTCGAGTATAGAGGGGGTTAAGGGTTGAGTATAAGTTATTCCTAGTATTAGATGGAGCTAGGGGGGTCTATGTCATGGTCTACATCAAGCTCTAGGTCATCGTCTAAATCTAGATCCAAATCTATGTCATGGTCTAGGTCATGGTATACGTCAAGATATAGGTTATCATCTAAACATAGCTTTAGCTCTATGTCATGATCTAGGTCATGGTCTAGGTCTATGTCATGATCTACGTCATGGTAATTGTATAGGTCTAGGTCATGCTCCAGGTCTTGCCATGTCTAGGTTTAGGTCTAGGTCTTGACATGTCTAGGTCAAGGCCATTTATTTCCTTGTGATGTAGGGAGGGGGGATACAGAGAGAGGAAGAAAGAGAGTGTGAGAGGGGGAGAGGGGAAGAAAAAGAGAGTGAGGGATAG
>ML788963.1:236230-254564 GCA_009831015.1 Picea engelmannii
TGAGAGTGTGAGAGGGGGAGAGACAAAGACAAATAGGAGGGGTAGAGACAAAGAGGGAGGAGGGGCGAGAGAGAAAGAAAAAGAGGAGGGGTAGAGACGAAGTGTGAGAGGGAGGGGAGGGAGAAAGAAAGGGGGGGTAGAGAGAGGGATAGTGAGAAGAAGGGAAGTAGAGATGGAGACATAGAAGGGGGATAGAGAGAGAATGAAAGGAAGAGGGGGACATAGAGGGATATAGAGAGGGGGGGTAGAGAGATAAAGAGGGGTAGAGAGAGTGAGACTGAGACTAACAATGAGGAGAGATAGAAAGAGAGAGGTGAGTGAGGGAAAAAGGATTAGAGGGAGATAAAGAGAGAGAGAGAGGGAGGGAGGAGGGGGTAGAGGGAGAGTGAGACTAAGTATGAGAGGAAGGGGGGATAGAGATATATAAAGAGAGAAATGGGGGGAGAGTATAAAAGAGAGAGGGAAGGGTATATAGTGAGAGTGAGGATAAGAACAATGAGAGAGAGAAAGAGGTTGTAGATGTAGGAGAGTCAGAGAGGAGAGATAGTGGGAGGGAGGGGGAGAGATATATGGAGGAGGAGGGTAGAGATAAAATGTGTGAGAGTGGGAGGGGGGCAAGAAAAATAAAGAGAGGGGGGTTCGACAAGGAGTGTTTGAGTGTGTGAGAGGGAGACACAAAGAGTGGGTAGAGAGAGAGAGTGAGAGGAAGTGGGGAGAGATAGTGGGGAGAGGTAGATGTATTAGAGAGAGATTGGAGAGATAGTGGGAGGGAGGGAGAGAGAGAGGGGGGGAGGAGGGGGTGGAGAGATAGTGAGAATAATTGTGATAGGAAGGGGGGAGATATAGGGAAAGGGGGTAGAGAGATATAAAGAGAGAAATGGGGGGAGAGTAGAGAAGAGATAGGGGGGGGGTATAGCAAGAGTGAGACTAACAAAAATGAGAGAGAGAAAGAGGTGGTACATGCAGGAGAGAAATATAGGAGAGATAGTGGGAGGGAGGGGAAGAGATAGAGGGAGGAGGAGGGTAGAGAGGGAATGTGTGAGTGTGAGAGGGGGGGAAGAGAAATAAATAGAGGGGTATGGACAAAGAGTGTTTGAGTGTGTGAGAGGGAGGGAGAGGAGACAAAGAGAGTGGGTAGAGAGAGAGTGATATTAAGGGTGGGAGAGAAAGTGGGGAGGGGTATATGTATGACAGAGAGAGAGGAGAGATAGTGGGAGGGAGGTGGAGAGAGAGAGGGAGGGAGGAGGGGGTGGGGAGAGAGTGAGACTAATTTTGAGAGGAAAGGGGGAGATAGAGTGATACAGATTTTATGAGTGGAAAAAAATGAATACATATTATTAACAGATTCTTAACACAAAATAACAGAGATACAGTAAAAATGGTTTTCTATTCAATAATGAAATAAGTTGAAACTGTAAAATGTAGCGGAAACAAGCTTGCTGGAATGGTAGCGGCTTATCTTTGAGAAGAGATGTGACGGATGTGCTCCTTCGCAAGAAGATGATTACAATGAGTCTCTAAAGGCCTTTTAAAATAAACAGGAATGCCCAAAACCCTATATATCCAAAAACCTAACCCTAGGAGATGAAGCACCAAAAGACATGTGGGCCCCGTTTGGGTAAGTTTGTACATTAACTTCCTAGGGTCGTAACTTTTGCATACGATCTTCGTTTTAGGAATATGATAGCCTGTTGGAAAGGTATAGTTAAGGAGATTAATTTTGGGGCCTCATTCATGCCTTTGTATATTATTTAGTTGGGACAATCCCAAAAAAACCTTCATTTAGGCTCTCAAAATGGCCCTGGAAGTGAAAAATGCTAAAAATAGTAAATTGCCAGAAAACTGTTTTGAGCCAATTGGAAAAGGTTGGTGGCCACTGATATCCATTTGGATAAATCCTCCCTCCTTAGGAAGCAATGGTCTCCATTGCGTTGAGTTCCCCCATCAGATGAGGAAATTTCTGCTGAATTTGGCCTCGGGTGAGCCGCTTGCCTTGGTGCAGAAGCTGCCCTGCTTTGACGACTCAATAAAGCTGGATTCTTTGATGTCGTGTTCCCTTGATCTGTGTGTCCCCAATCTGATTGTTGGATGCCTATTGGATGCAGTCGAGGTTGAGCTCTATTGTTATCAGCTATTCTTCTACATATGAGGTGTCCAATAATGGTGGGAAATAAGGTTGAAGGAGATCCACGTTGAACACTAGGTGCAGGCCAAGGAAAGGAGGAATGTTGAGCTCAAAAGAATTATCCCCCAAAGACTTGGTGATGGTGTATGACCCATAACAGAGTGGGAGAAGCTTCCAATGGGGTCCTTTAAAGTGTTCTTTCTGTAAGTGCAACCAAACTTTGTCTCCCACCTAAAAATTATGTGGCACCTGATGTTGATCATGGCATTGTTTGTATTTATCATTGGACTTCTGTAGGATATCCTGAACCTATTGGAGGATGTGCTAGATCCGCTAAATGAACTGGGTGGATTTTTCAGCTTTAGTTAGAACAGGATATGAGTCGATCGAGGTGACTGCAAGGGGAAGTGCAACATCTATGGGACCCAATGGTTGGAATCCCAACCCCACCTGAAAGGGGTTGTGGTCGGTTGAGCTATGCAGGGCTCGGTTGTAGCTATGATGGACATAGGGAAGACTCTCATCCCATGTGTGAGGGTGCTTTGAATTATACATGTGAAGTATATGCACAACCATTCGATTTATGACCTCAGTTTGGCCATCTGTCTCGGGGTGGAACGTCGTGGATTTGGTTAGCTTGGTGTCCAATAGTGACCAGAGGCTCGACCAGAATGTGTTGAGAAATCGACTGTCCCTATCCGAGACAATGGTTTGTGGGAGTCCAAAATGTACCCAGACCCGTTCAAAGAAGATCTTGGTAGTGGCCTCTATTGTGATGCTCTTCATGCAGGAAACCATAATCACCATCTTAGAAAAGTGATCAACAACCACAAAAACATAGTCATTTCCCTTCTTGGTGGACAGGAGGCCTGACATATAGTCCATTGAGATGGATTCCCATGGTCTATCAGGAGTAGGAAGAGGGGTGTACAGGCCCTATTTCTTAGTGGTTGGTTTGGAAATAGCTCAGATAGTGCAGGACATGATATACTTGCTGACCTCATGTCGGAGCTTTGACCAATAGAAATGTTTCTATAGCATCGCCACTGTCTTTTCGACGCTGAAGTGTCCTCCCACCCAACTGTAGTGGGATTCCTAGATCATCTTCACTTGCTCACTTGATGGAACACAGATATGGACCAGACGACAGAACTACCCATCCTGAAGATAGAAATTATCGACAACTATGTTTGCACCCAACATTTGGTAGGTGGTGGTGAAGTCAGGGTCTGTCTCATAGAGTTGGGGCCATCCAGAGGTCTCATGGCTACAAGAGTCTAGCACCATGGTGAGTGCTGTCACTAGTGGTCTTCTGAGGCAATCATTGACACGATTGGTGCTTCATGTTTTATACTTGATGTTGTGGTGGAATTGCTGCAAGTATGTGGACCACTTTTGATGGAAGTCATTCTGCAATTTTCCTTATGTTTGCATAAACTGCAGTGGCTTATGATCAGTTTGGATGACTATCTCCTTTCCAAGAATGTAATGTCTCCATTGGCGGCATGCTTGCACAATGGAGTACATTTATTTTTCATAAGTAGGGTACTTACAGACAGCATCGGATAGTGTCTCACTATGATAGGCCATGAGGTGGTTGTGATGAGTGAGAACGACACCCACAATATAGTGTGAAGCATCTGTCTCGATCTCAAAGGGATGTTGCAGGTCTGGTAGTGAAAGTATTGGGGATGAGCACAAGCATTGCTTCAAATAACCGAATGCTTGTTTTTGGGACTGGCCCCACACAAATTTTTCCTTACCACCACCCCTAGTGATTTGGCTGAGGGCCCATACAATATGGGAGAATCCTAACACAAACCCACGGTAGAAATTGGCAAGGCCCAAGAAGCTCCGAAGCTTAGTGAGTGTGGATGGGGCTGGCCAGTCATGGATGACTTGGATCTTAGCTACATCCACATGTACACCATGCTAATCAATGATTTAGCCTAGGTAATGGACCCTGTCCATGCCGAAGGAGCATTTTTCCAAGTTGGTGTATAGATTGTGTTGCTGCAGGGTGTCCAGAACCTATTGAATATGTTGCAAGTGTTCAGGCCAAGTCTTCCTGTAAATGAGAATGTCATCCAGATACACCACTACAAAATTATTGGTGAATGGTTGCAAGATATCATCCATCGTCCTCATTAAAGTGGCCAGAGCATTTGTCAAACCAAAGGGCATGACCAACCATTCAAAAAGGCATTCCTTTGAATTGTAGGCGGTCTTCCATACATCTGTCTATTCGATCGGGACCCGGTGGTAGACAGACTTTAGATCAATCTTACTGAAGTATTTATCCCTCGTAATTTGATCAAGGAGGTCGTCGATTCATGGAATCGGGTATTGGTTTCTGACTGTGATTGTATTCAGATCCCGGTAATCAATGCAGAGTTGTCAGGTTCCATCTTTCTTTTGTACCAGCACGATTGGGCTCTCGCAAGGTGATGAGCTGGGACAAATGCACCCCTTGTGGAGCAGTTCTTGGATTTTTTTCTTGATCTCCTCATTCTCTAATAGAGAGTGGTGATAGACTGGCCCATTGGGCAGTGGTGCACTGGGGGTCAGATCGATGGGGTGCTTGACCTGGCAGTGCAAAGGTACCCCAGTAGGTGAGGAGAAGATATCTGAGTATTCTTCCACGAACTTATCTACTTGCTTCTACTGTGTGGAGAGGTTGGTCGCAGAGACCCTGGATGTGGCTGTGATCTTTCACTTATTCTAAGAGTGAATCACGAAGAAGACAAACTTCCCCATATGAGATATGACCTTCCTTCATTGCTTAGCAGAGATCAAGGAAATATCACTAGGTGGGACTGCCTTAGGTATCCTATACAATTTCTTGTTCAAAGTAATAATAACACTACGAGGCCTAGACTCATATACAACATGACGTTTCTATAAATAAGGTTGGCCCAAAAGAACATCAGAAACTTTGAGAGGAGAAACATCACATAATACCTCGTCTTTGAAGGGCTTGATGTCGTATGAAAGTTGAAACTATTGGCTGACGTGAAGATTGCTTCCTTGGCGAAGCCATCTAATGGTGTAGGGTTGTGGGTGAGGTGTTGTGGGTAGGGCCAGCCTCTTGACGACCTCTGCAGAGATGAGGTTCTTCTGGCTACTGCTATCAATGATGAAGTGTAGTGGGCTACCTTTTACCCACATTTTCGAATGGAAGAGGCGCTTTCCTTCTTCTGGCTCGTCTGCTTTACCAGGCTGGAGCTTGGTGGTAGCAACGGTGGCATTGGGTTCCATGTCAATGATTTGTCTTCCCCTTTTTGGTTCTGGCTCAGAGTCATAATCTGCATCTGATTCATAGGCTTTCACTTCGGCCACCAATGAATTCTTTGAGCGAAAATCAACAATGTTATGCCAAGGGCTCTTATGGAAGTCGCACCACTTCCCGATATCCTTCTTTGTCTTTCCAGTGTCCTTCTTTGCTTGCGGATTGGATTGGTTGTCCTGATACTATCCATATTTTCTCTTTCCTTTGTTTTGTGGGTTAGGGCCACACTTTCCTGTCTTTTTTTGTGTGGGGTTCCCAGGCCCAAATTGCCGTGTATTTTTTTTGAGCTTTTGCTCGATTTTGACGGCATATCGATAGGCCGCGCCCAAGGATGAGATGTCTATAAATTCCATTTCGGTCTGAATGTATCTATGTAGAGCATCGTGATACTTGAGCACCATATGTCGCTCTGAATCTTGGATACCCAACTTGGTGCGCAAGGTATGGAAGATATTTGTGAAATCTGGCACTGCTTGGTTTCTTTCTTGCCGCAGTGTCGTCCATTTGGTATATAAGTCGTCATAACTTCTGACAGGGTAGTATTATTCCTTAATAGAATCCCTGAAGGAATCCCAGGTGGATGTGACTGTAAATAATGAGGGTTCCTCTATTTCCTTTTTCTCACAGAATGTTTCCCACCAATCTTTGACATGGGGGACGGCTTTGTGGAGTGCAAAAGTAATCTTTTCTCTATTCGAGAAGTTATGGACAGAAAAATACCATTCTAGCAGATTCAACCACTTATTTACAACATCTGCATCTATCTGACCTTCAAATATAGGAATATCAAAGTTTATTTGTACCTTGAAGGGGGTGGTTCCTCCTCTCGAAGAAGATGCATCGCCTGTTGGTAGTTGCCGAAGGATTTGCGCAAATCTATCCATCATCTCGTTCATGTGTTGTGTGAGGGATTCCTCAATCAACAGTTTGAAAGGATCTCTTGTCCCGACATATTTATTTTCTCCTACCATGAGAGGTCGCTTGGGCATGCAAGAGCTTTTGTCCTCAAGAGAAACAAGCTCAAGACCCAACACTTTGTACTCTGACCTCGTTGGGGACATGCATTAAGACGATAAGGAGCAGACCGCTCTAATACCAATAATCTAGATTTTAAGAGAAGAAATAAATGAATACAGATTATTAACAAATTATTAACAAAAAATAATAGATATACAGTAAAATTGGTTTTCTATTCAATAATGAAATAAGCTGACACTGTAAAATGCAGCGGAAACAAGCTTGCTGGAATGGTGGTGGCTTATCTCTGAGAAGAGATGTGATGGCTGCACTCCTTCACAAGAAGATGATTAGAATGAGGCTATGAAGGCATTTTACAATAAAAAGAAATGCCAAAAACCCTAGATATCCAAAAACCTAACCCTAGGAGATGAAGCGCCAAAAGTCATGTGGGCCCCGTTTGGGTAAGTTAGTACATTAACTTCTCGGGGTCGTAACTTTTGCATACGATCTCCGTTTTAGGTATATGATAGCCCGTTGGAAAGGTATCATCGAGGAGATTAATTTTTAGGCCTCAATAATTCCTTCTACTATTATTGAGATGGGACAATCCTAAAAAAATCTTCATTTAGGCCCTCAAAATGGCCCCGAAAGTGAAAACTGCTAAAAATAGTAAATTGCCAAAATTGTCAGAAAACTATTTTGAGACAGTTGGGAAAGGTGGGTGGCCACCAATATCCATATGGATCATAGAGGGAAGGGAGGGTAGATAGATATAAAGAGATAAATGGGGGGAGAGTAGAGGATATAGAGGGAGGGGGATATAGTGAGAGTGAGACTAACAAAAACAAGAGACAAAAAGATATGGTAGATGTAGGGAAAAAAAAGAGGAGAGATAGTGGGAGGAATGGGGAGAGATATAGGGAGGAGGGGGGTAGAGAGAGAATGTGTGAGTGTGAGAGGGGGGTAAGAGAGAGAAAGAGAGGGAGGATGGAAAAATATGGGGTGGAGAGAGAGTGATATTGATTGTGAGAGAAAGGAGGGAGATAGAGGCATGGGGGGTAGAGAGATATAAAGAGAGAAATGGGGGATAGAAAGTGTTTGTGTGAGAGTGTGGGAGGAAGAGAGAGGTGGAAAAAGAGGGGAGGTAGACAAAGAGGGGAGATAGAGAGAGGTAGATAAATGATGGAGGTAGAGAGTGAGTGTGTTAAAGTGTGGGAGGGAGAGAGAGGAAGACATAGAGGGGGGATAGAAAGCATGTATGTGGGAGTATGGGAGGGAGATAGAGGAAGACACAAAGGGGGGATAGAAAGTGTTTGTATGAGAGTGTGGGAGGGAGAGAGTGTATAGGAGAGAGAGAGAGAGATAGAGAGAGAGAGAGAGAGAGAGAGAAGGGAGGTAGAGAGAGTGTGTTTTAGAGTGTGGGGGGGAGATAAAGGAATACATATAGGGGGGTAGAAAGTGTGTGTGGGAGTGATCCAGATTATTTTCGGCATGAAATGAGAGCGGAGATATAATAAAGAAATGCACAGAGATATCAAAGATATCCAATAATATAACAGAAATGTATCAGAGATGCAACCATAAACATAGATATACAGTAATACACTATTTCTATTAATGAAATAAATGTACATAGACTGTAAAAATACCGAGTGAAAGACTCGCTAGAATGGTGGTAGCTTATCTCTGAGAAGAGATGTGACAGCTATTCACATTCACAAGAAGATGATTACAATGAGTCTTTTAAGGCCTTTTTACAATAAACATGAATGCCAAAAACCCTAGACATCCAAAAACCTAACCCTAGGAGATGAAGCGCCAAAAGTCATGTGGGCCCTGTTTGGGTAAGTTAGTACATCAACTTCCCGTAGTCGTAACTTTTTCATACGATATTCGTTTTAGGCGTATGATATCCCATTGGAAAGGTATTGTAGAGGAGAATAATTTTGGGGGATCAATCATGCCTTTGGCTATCATTGAGAATATTGATCTCGAAAAACCTTGATTTTGTCCCTCAAAATAGCCCCGGAAGTTAAAACTACTAAAAATAGTAAATTGCCAAAATTGTCAAAAAACTGTTTAGAGCCAATTGGAAAAGGTGGCTGGCCACCGATATTCTCCTATATAAGGGAGAAAGAGAGAGAATGACATAGTAAGGCAGTAGAGAGTGTTAGGATCCGATCCTAACCCCTCTCCATGGGTCATTAGTTAGTAGGATATGTTTTCTATTTAATAAAGGCTGACATTGTTTAATAAGGCCTAATGAATAAAGAAGAATAAGTTAATGTAACACGCCATAATACAAGATTCCACTTCTAGAAATATCTTCCTCTAGAAGTTTCCTTAGACGGTAGAGTTAGTATAAATAAGAGTAGGAGGCATTGGATATTTTTTCTTGGAGATTATTGTAATAGAGCTCTACTCTGCTAGAGGTTTCCCCCTTGAAGAGGCAAGTGAACATTGCTATCATAATAAAGTTTCTCTTCTTGGTTCTTATTTTAGTGTTATTTAGTTGTTCTTATGATATTTTATAGATATATAATTATTATTTTGTCATTTCCTGCTAGATATTTTCTGTTCTTCATAATATATTGTATCAGGAATATTATAAGTGGTGTCAGAGCTCTTTCCAGGGAAAGACTTGTGGGATAAAAAAATTTCAGGGTAGAGATGTATTCCAGTGTCTTTAAGCTACAAAGATATATTGTTATGTGCATAAACCTGCAGTCGGGGAGTCATACATGCAGGGAATACAAGTGGTTCTTAAGCGCACATCTGTTGGCCACCCTTGTAACCCCTATTGGTACCCCTTCGAGTGGTAGTGCATCAGACAACACATGTATATGGGTCGACCTAGGAATCCTGATCCCTTTGTAGATAATTTGATCAAATGCCTGAATGCTAGAGTGTCATTGAGAAAAACACGTAGAAGTGACTCTCTAGTACCTGGGTAGTCAGGTAGTACGACTAAGGGTACAATCTAGCATCTTTAGTTGGTGCCCTAAGATATTGGGACAAGTACTACTGTTGGATCTCACACATATATAAGAGAGCTATAACACATGGCACACCATTTACTGTAGATTCCTTACAAAACCTAACCCTAGGAACATAACACAGGAATAAAATAAAATATCTATTGCAGTGCGACCTTTCCGTTTGCATTGGGGTTGTGAAATTACTACATCTTTTGTCTTGTTAAGAATTTGGGCATTCCTCCTCTATAGTATTATTCAGTTCAGAGTATAAGAGTCTAGGATTGTCAACACCCTTATTTGTGACCTAGACCATTGCCTTCCTCTCTTCATTCTGATCATAGTGGTACCCTTCAATTTTAAGCCTTTTTTCCCTTATGGACCCAACCTCCTCTGCGACGCCTTCCTTGAGACCTATTATCCCATTGGATTCTTCTCTTTGTCCTGATCAATCAGGTACCTCTCATTTTTAATACAAATTGTTTCCATCTCGACACCTTCATTTCTACCTAATCCTTCACCATGCCTATCACTTTATCTCAATCCCAAGAAACCTTGGAGGATAGAATGTCCCACCTGAAACAACAAATTGACAACAACATGACTTCCCTCGGAAATGTATTCACCTCAACCCTTGAACATCAAGTCAACAAATTGGTGCAACCTTTCAGGGGTAAGCATGTTGATCCAAACCCAAAAGACCTGCCATCTTCTCATTATGAATAGACTCAGTCCTCTCGCTCCCCTTGGGGTTCACCACCTTCTTGGAATAAGGTGCCCAAAGTTGACATGCATAAATTTGATGGTTCCAATCCAGCAAGGTGGGTTTCTCAAATGGAACAATACTTATCCCTTCATGATATTTGATATTATGAGACCAATCTCCATGTAGGGGTTTTGTACTTCGATCAAGAACACCAGTAGTGGTGACAGTGGCATAATAAATGTTATCCAAGACCTACCAATTAGAACATGTTCTCCAAAGCAGTTTATGCTCATTTTGATAGAGAATTACAATTCTTGGGCTGACTCACTAAGCTTTGCAAAAACCTATCTATTATAGACTTCATCACGGAATTTGAATAGTTGGCTATCCATACCGAGGGCTTATCTGATGAATTTTACCTTGAATGTTTTATCACTGGTCTAAAAGAAGCTATCGAGGCTCATGTGAACATGCATCCTCCTATTACCTGGATGTAGGAATGTCAATTAGCTAGGGAAGCAAAGACCATTCTCTTGGCACCATCCCTGAAGGCTCCATTTACCACCTGTCCTCGCCCAATGGCTACACTTTCTTCGACCCAAAATTTGAAGGTCCAAAAGGTATCTCCCGTAGAAATTGTAGAATGTCGCAAGCAAGGCCTTTGCTACTATTGTGATAAAAAGTATGCACTAGGGCATAAATGTAGAGAAAAAAATTCTTCCAGATTGATTCCTCAGTGTCCTCTTCCTATGAGGACATCCCATCAAATGAGGTTTCAGACCAAGAGGTGGCTCAACAAAGTGATCCTGTCGAAGATCCATTTGTCACACCGATGGAATCTATTAGTACTCAGATCTACAAGAGAAAATAATATTTAATTTGGTGCTATGTTCCAGTGGCACATGTGCCGGATATAGGAATGCTACTGGAAAAGTGTTATTCTCGCAATGCCATCATAAAACATCATATCATTTCTTAAAAAATCCTTAAATTCTTCACCAGATTTGTTTTCGCGCCATATCTAGACTGCTTATGTTTAATATTGTATACAACCAAGAGTCAACATTGGCAAAAGGTCAGTTTGTCTTCATGTTTATTTCAACAAAATATTCGCTTGAAGGAAAATTTCCAGAATCAAGTGTACCTGCAATCAACATACAAATGAGTTAGCAACATAGCACAATTCAAGCTAAATATTAGTGCTAAATACCAAGTGAAGTCATATGGAGGACGAGCCTACAAGGGGGCGCCCTTTTGTTGTGTGATTTGATTTATGGAGATAACGTTTATATTTATGTTGTGTGAGATAATGTCCAAAATATTTTAAAAATATATATATGTTTATTGCAGCTTCCAATGCACAATATGAGAAAGTAGCATTAGCCATATGGAAAATTTGCACCAAATCAAAACCATGAGTAAATTGTGCAGGTTTTCAAAAAAATGATGGTGGTTATCATAACAGAGATTGTGGGAAATAAATAATCAGAGTTAATATTTTTCTTGTCTAGGAGCACCAAGTGCATGCATAGGAAGAAGAGATGTCTCAAGATGTTTTCCCCTCTCCAATTTGTATCAGGCCTTGGATAGAGAAAAGCTTCATCTTTACAGAGAGTTATTTTAAGAGCTCGGTGGGTTTACACTCGTAGAGAGTTGTTGACCACCCTTAGAGAAATGAAGTGACTTGTATTTATAATTTTGGAGGTTTCTTAAGGGTTAGAGGGACTAGATGGGTGATAGAAAAAATTAAACCCTTAGTGACATCAAAATTGAGCTACTTCAAGGTTTTCAAGAATGGTGACCTGAATTTAAAACCAACCAACTCAGGATGAGGAATTTTACTTGCTTACTAGAGAAAGTGAAGATACCCTTTCTGAGGGGAAATTGTACAAGAAACTATTTGTTTTGTCTAAAATAATCATGTAATATGTGATCTGAAATTAGGCTTGATAGGGATAATTTTTAAGGAAGATTGAATCTTTGACATTCTCTTTGATTATCAAAAAATATGAGTAAAGTGGCTATGGGAGTTACACAGCCAGAGCGTAGGAGGGATTTAAATCTTTGTGTGAATTTCTTCTTGAAGATTGCTTATGTATCATTTCCTAGACACTTGATCGATATTTTGATTGAATGGATTCAATTCTTATCAACACTAGATTTTTGCAGCTACAGGATCTCAGGGGTCAATCTAAGGCAATGTTTCCAAGATGCAGAGCAATTGATTGCTGTTCCAAATTTGAAAGTAACCAGATTCACATTTTTAAAGATTATTTCCACTTTTTTGGGTATCAAAATTAACTAACAAGGGAGTAAAGAACAACAATATGCCCAATTTCAAGGGAAGAGATCATAATTTAAATTATTTCTAGCAATCTGAGGCATAGAGATAGAAAATGCACAGGTGGTGGAGGATTAATAGCAAATCCATATCTTCAGCAAATTAGTGTTTAATTTCATATCTTCCAGAATATCAGTCAATTTGATTCTTGCTTTTATTTAAAAGAGATAGATCAACAAAAGGCTAGAATCAAATGAAGTTGTTCTAGATTTCTAGAGACAACTCGAGTTCAAGTGTTTCTTTTAGGATACAGGGACAGGAAAAAGAAGAATCAACTTTGAAGATTGTCCATATTAGTTTTGGTCAAAGATTTTCTAGAGAAAAAGAATCATCGATCCCAAATGTCCAACAAAGAATATGGCAAAGGATTGGCCTAGCTTAATAACGAGATTTCATCGAACTAGATGATATATTGTTATTTTAAAATCTGGCTCGATCTTAATTGATTTTTATATGCTCCGTTTTTAGAATTTTGACCAGATTCAATGATTTGTTTAAAATTATCTCTTCGACGAATTTAGACAACTTATCAATGGGATCTAGGAGGATATATAAGGGAGAACATTGAAATGTAAAAAGAGGGGAGGAGGCCCGAGAGGGTGAGGAATGAGAAGGAATTTGATGCGATAGCAATCCGATGTGTGTTATTGTATGCCCGATGGCATTTTATTTTGTGATTGATTATGACATGAAGATTTATGAAAATTGTTTTATCAGATTGCGATTTCCCCTTGTTTCCCACTCTATTTTTCATCTTTCTTGAATGAATTGCAGACATTGAGAATCAATGGTTTCCCATGGATAATAGATTCTTGAGAGGTAAAGATTTTGTTGTGACTCCCTACTATTTGTGTGTTTTGTTTCAAGTACCTTTTCATCCATTTGACAAAGAGAATCTTTGTTTGATGGGTATTCTACTTTTTGTTTATTCCCTATTCTTCTACCCATTTTCATATAAACTTCTTATTTGATCTGCAATTTGATTTCCTTCAATCAACAAGGCGTTTACTTTACTCCATGCCCAATGGTATTTCACTGATATGTGTTTATCTTGTTTTCCTTATTCTTTCTCTTTCAGTTTACCTGATCCACCTTCTTTCAAAACCCAAAATACATCCTTATTTATAAAAATCATTGCAATAACTAAGATGTGTTAGGCTTGACCCTATAGAAGTCTAGGGGCAACTTCTAGCACTAACAAAATCCATGGACCTGATCATCTTGCTTCATGCACTCTTTGGTATTTCGTCCCCACAGACATTAAAGATCAAGGGATACATTAAAAATAGTCTGTTTGTGGTGTTGATTGATAGTGGTAGCACCCATAATTTTGTTCACCGCAGGCTTACTGATGAGATCCATTTCTTTTTCCACCCTGTTTATAATTTTCAAATCCTCATCACTAATGGTGGCACTATGAAGTGTGGGGGCCGTTGTGAGAATTTCAAAATCCAAATGGGTGATTACCATATGAAAAACCACATGTTCTCTATTTCCATGGGTGGTTGTGGTGTTGTCTTAGGCGTGGAAGGGCTTCACACTCTAGGGCCGATTACAATGGATTATCAAGAATTATATATGAGCTTCACCCAAGAATATCACTCATATACTCTCAAGGTTCCGCAATAGGGCTCTCTTGAAATCATGACCTCTCACAGGATGGAAAACTCTTGAAGAAAGGCCACCATGGTGTGATTGCTCAATTTAATGACATCTAGGTCATGAAACCAACCTCTCAGGTAATTCCTCCTAGCCTGCAACTTATCTTGGAGAAGTACCCCAAGATCATTGATATTCCTACAGCCTTACCTCCTTCCAGGGGTGATCATGATCATAACATACCTCTCCTTCCGAGAAGTCAACCCCATAATGTACGTCCCTATAGATATCTCTTTTCATAGAAAAATGAAATAGAAAATATGGTACAAAAATTATTGGAGGCGGGGGTAATTCTGCTTAGTAATAGCCCATATTCTTCAACAGTGGTGATGGTTTTAAATAAAGAAGTTACTTGGTGCATGTGCCATGATTTTTGTGCCTTGAATAAAATAACTATCAAAGACAAATTTCCCATTCCCGTCATTGTTGATTTGCTGGATGAACTACAAGGTGCCCGTGTATTCACCAAATTATACCTTCACTCTGGTTATCACCAAATAAGGATGAAGGAGGCAGATATTTTGAAGACTTCTTTCAGAACTCATGAGGGACATTATGAATTATTAGTCATGCCTTTTTGCCTTTGCAATGCTCCATCCACCTTCCAAAGTCTCATGAATAAGATATTGAAACGTTACATGAATAAGAATTTTTTCTTGGTATTATTTGAGAACATCCTCATTTATATCCCCACCTGGGATAACCATCTTTTTCATGTGGACAAAGTATTTAACCTGCTGCATGAAAACCAATTGTTTATCAAAAATACCAAATGTTCATTTGGCGCCAATGAAGTGGAATACTTGCGGCACATTGTTAGCATATATGGGGTAAAAGTGGACCCCAAAAATATACAAGCTATGTAAGAATGACTGTGCCCCATGACCTTAAAGAGCTTAAGGGGTTTTCTTGGTCTCACTGGCTATTACAGAAAATTTGTCAACCATTATGGAAAAATTGTTAATCCCTTGACTGACCTCCTTAAGAAGAATGAATTTCATTGGAAACCTACTGCTGAGTAAGCCTTCACCAAGTTAAAGAGGGGCCATGCGAACTACCCCTATCCTAGCAGCTCCTAACTTCAAAAAAACCTCGGTGGTAGAATTAGATGCTTCTGACAGGGGTATAGGTGTAGTGCTCACCCAAGATGGTCGACCCTTGTCATTTACTAGCCAATCATTGAGTGGTCACAATTTGGGTCGATCTACTTATGAAAAAGAAATTATGTCCATTCTCCATGCAGTACACACCTGGCGACCATATCTCTTGGGATGTCATTTTCAGATTAAAACAGATCACCATAGGCTGAAATATTTTTCAGAGAAACAACTCTCATCCTAGAACAAAATAAGTGGCTGAAAAAAATGTTGGGTTATGATTATGAAATCATCTACAAAAAGATAAAATATAACATAATAGCAGATGCATTGTCAAGACAACATCAGGAGGATGAATGCCTCTTTTCCTTATCCTTACCATTCTCTGATTAGATTGAGTAAGTGCACCAAGAGTAGTTAACACACCAGACTACCTCCACATTAATTCAACGTCTTCAAGAGGACCCTAATCCTCCCACTGGCTACACTTGGCAGGATAATATTCTCATATATAAGGATCGCCTGGTTCTCTCACCCTCCTCAATACTCAAGCCCAAGCTCTTAAATGAGTTTCACTACTCAACTATAATGGGTCATTCAAGCTTCCAAAAGACATATGATCGAGCTCGTCATTATTTGTTTTGGGTAGGAATGAAGAAGGATATACTTCAATTTGTCACAGAATGTCATGTGTGCTAGTGTAATAAAGGTGAAATAGTCGAGTCTCCAGACATCCTACAACCTTTACCCATTCCATCTTCTCTATGGACAAAAATATCCATGGATTTTATAGTGGTTGACTACCTATCCAAGTATGCTCATTTTCGTCCCTTACCTCACCCTTTCTCATTGAATCTGGTAGCAAAAGTTTTCCTTGATAATATTTTCAATATACATGGCATGCCAACCTCTATTATCTCTGATCATGACCCAACTTTCACCAACACATTTTAGCAAGAGTTGTTTAAATTGTAGGGCACTCAATTGAACATGAGCACAACTTATCACCCTCAGTCGGACGACCAAACATAAGTAGTCAACAAATGTTTGGAAACCTACTTGCGTTGTTTTTCTTCATGCAAACAAAATTAGTGGGTTTAATGGCTTCCCTTGGGAGAATGGTGGTACAATACTTCCTATCATATGACCACTAAAATTACCCCATATGAAGCAGTGTATGGCCAAAGGCCACCGAAAATCACTACCTATCTTCTTGGCACATCCAAGGTCCAATATATTGATACCATGTTGCAAGGTTGTACAACCACTCTAGTGGCTCTGAAGAATAACCTCCACATGTTCCAAAATTGCATGAAGAAACATGTAGACTAGCATCATTCAAAAATGGTTTTCCAGGAAGGTGATCAAGTGTTTCTCAAGCTCCGACCTTACAAGAAAACACCTCTCAAAGCTCAAGTACATCACAAATTGGAACCTAAGTTTTATGGACCCTATAAAATCATCAAACATATTGGTTTTGTGGCTTACAAATTGGCCCTTCCTGCTACTTCCAAAATCCATTTGATGTTCCATGTTTCCTGTATGAAGAAAGTGGTGGGACAAAATTTCAGAGTCCAAACCATCTTGCCAGAATTAGATGATGAAGGTTCCCTGTGGCTCTAACTAGAAGCAGTACTCAATAATCATGAACATTAGTTACATGGATACACTATCAAGGAAGTGTTGATTAAGTGGAAGGAAACAACACCAGAGGATGCGACGTGGTAACCCGCAACCATACTTCAGTAGATTCTGCATTTGCATCCTTGAGGACAATTATGCTTTTAAAGGGGGAGGGCATGTTAGGATCTGATCCTAACCCCTCTCCATGGGTCATTAGTTAGCAATATATGTTTTCTATTTAATAAAGGCCGACATTATTTAATAAGGCCTAATGAATAAAGAAGAATAAGTGAGTGTAAGAAGACCTAATAGAAGCTTCTGCTTATAGAAAGATCTCCCTCTATAAGTTTCCTTAGAAGGTAGAATTAGTATAAATAAGGAAGAGGCATTGGATATTTTGTCGTGGAGATTATTGTAATAGAGCTCTGCTCTTCTGGAGTTTTCCCCCTCGAAGAGGCAAGTGAACATTGCTATCATAATAAAGTTTCTCTTCTTGGTGATTATTCTTGTGTTATTATGTTATTCTTCTGATATTTTATGGATATATCATTATTATTATGTCATTTCCTGCTAGATATTTTTTGTTCTGCATAATATATTGTATCATGAATATTAAAGAGAGAGTGTGTGAGTGTGTGAGAGGGAGAGAGGGGGGTATAGACAAAGGTAAATGTAGAGGAGAGGGATAGATGTAGGAGAGATAATGTGATGCGGGGGGGAGAGAGAGAGGGATGCGGGGGAGAGAGAGAGTGCATGAGAGTGTGAGATGATGAGAGAGGAAGATAAAGAGGAGGGGTAGAGATAGAGAGGGAGGAGAGGGGAAAGAGAGAAAGCCAAATAGGAGGGGTAGAGATAGAGTGTGAGAGGGAGGGGAGAGAGAAAGAGAGGGGGGTAGAGAGAGGGTTAGTGAGAGGAAGGGAACCAAAGACGGATACATATAAGGGAGGTAGAGAGAGAATGAGAGGAAGGGGGGGTACAGACAGAGACAGAGAGGGGGAATAGAGAGAGAAAGAGGGGCAGAGAGAGTGAGATTGAGACTAACAATGAGGAGAGAGAGAAAGGGTCGAAGAGAGAGGAGAGTGAGGGACAAAGGGGCATAGAGAGAGAGAGAGAGAGAGGGAGTGGGTGTGAGAGTCCAAGGCATGTCAAGGTAAGGTCTAGTTCTAGGTCTGTCCATGTCTTGTGATATCTAAGTCTTCCCATATCTAGGTATTACCATGTATAGGAGTGTGAGGGGGAGAGAGGGAGACACACAATGGGGGGTAGAGAGGGAGAGTGAGAGTGATATAAAGAGGGAGGGGGGTAGATGTAGGAGAGGGATGACAAAGATATAGAAGGAAATGATTTCTAGGACTGCGTGTTTGTTCCTAGAGTGTATGTGTGCTCGTTTGAATTCAAATTTTTGGGGCGAGATTGATGTTGAGCTCTAGATCTACCTAAGTAAATTAGAGTGCATTTATTATCAATCCGATGTTTGTAAGACTTAGAGGCATGTCCAAAGTATATGGATTTTAGAGATAGTTTTTATCTTTTATGGAGATAACCCAAAGACTTATTCT
>ML788963.1:265501-279484 GCA_009831015.1 Picea engelmannii
TTGTTAGATCAGGAGAATCGCAGGAAATACTGAATTTGTATTGAAATTTCTACACATAGCCCAGTTGAGGCCAGAGAAGGTGTTGCAGATGGAGCAACAATAGAAAGACAACCAACAAAGACTGTCAAAGAAGAGGAAGAAGTGGATCATACACTGATGTTTTCCCAAGGAGAAGAAGAAGAGCATTCAGCCGAGTTGCTCAAATTTTTCAGCTAGGAAGCTGAACAGCAGATCATTGCAGTACTGGAAGCTACAGAAGAAGAAGAAGAAGAAGAAGAGGAAGCAGGCAGCATGGAATTTTTTGGTCTGTGTGAAGAATTGGAAGCCCTGGAGAGAAGGGTGATGGTGCAAAATTTGCACATCCAACAGGCTAAGTTGGAAGAAGGTAGTGGAGCATACCAGCCCCAGGAGAAGCTGGAAAAAGTTGGACTTGAGCCAACACAAGGAGAGGTGACATTCAAGTTGTCACAGGAACAAGCTGAGAAGCAGCTCAGTAATGAGACTGCAGAGCTGGAGTCTGCAACAAAGTGGCCACTAAGTGCCACAAAGGGAAATAAAGACAGCATGGGAGATCGAGCAGATCTTCCCATTGAGAAGACATAAGTGCAGCAGAGAAGACTTCATACAAAGAGCCAGCCATGGGAGCAGCTGGACGAGGTGATTGAGGAGATCGGGAGGCTGATGTTGAGGTCGGCACAATAAGTAGTCAAAAAAGGAAAGCTGAACAGAAGGAAGCCAACAAGAGTAGCAGGACAACAGCAGCAGCAACAGTGAAGCAGTGGAGCAGATGGACAGCTCCAAAGAATTGTTTGGGATCCAGGTGGATTTCAACAACGGTGCTGGAAAGATCATGAGCAGGAGCTCATGATTTTTGCATCTGAGGAGTATGATGCAGGAGCATCACTCCATGCCATCAAGTGCCAGCACACCCAACACGTGTTCAATGGAGAGGAGAGGCACAACCCTCTCACTTTCAAATTTCAAATTTTGAAATTGTATTAAATGTTGTAAGGCCAAAGAGCCAAAATCCATGCATGTGTGTAGGATTTAGATAAAGTTTTCCTTAAATGGTTGTAAGGTTGAGATATAGATCTGATTCGGACTAGACAACCATTCAATGTAATTGAATGTAAATTAGTGAGAGTTGGTGAGGATGGAGGGAAGCACTCGAGGAGCCCCTCTTTTGTAAAAATATCTTCTTTTGTTTTTTAGTTAGGAGAGTTAGGAGAGGCAAAGGAAGAGTAGAGGAGAGGATAGGTTAGAGAGGAGAGGAGAGTCGAGACTCTGTTGCAGTCCGAGCTCGAACACATTGTAAAGAGGCATTTCATATTAATACAATCAGAAGCAGTTTTTCCTGCATGTTATTTTGTGTATGTTGATGAATGTCTTTATGTGTTGATGATATGTTGTGGATGTATGTGTTGTTTACATTTGTAGGTTACAGACATGAGTAGTTGTCTGTTGAGTTCTTTGATTTCAGGTTTGGGATCTTTGAGGCTTTATGCAAGAGGTAGTATGACAAAATACTGTGGGTTCTGCAAGCCAGTGCAAGGAATGCACTTCTGAATTCTGTGAAATTTCAGACAAATACGTGCCAAGAGGGCACACCAGTTGGAGTCACTGACTCAGGGAGAAGCCTCAAGGTTGTTGAACACCTTGAGGGAGAAACTGTGTAGAGGAGAGCACAAAGAGGAGAAGACTCAAGGTTGTTGAACACCTTAGAGGTAAGACTGTGCAGAGGAAGGCACATAGATAATAGAATCATTGAGGGTTCTGTGGAAGCTCTGCCAGGAGGGCATTGAGAAAGTGCATAGAGGGCACATAAGAACTCTATTCTGATTTTAGAGGATGGAGAAGTGTCGAGGAGAAGAAACTCACAGAGGGCAGAATTGTTGAGAATTCTGTAAAGGCTCTGCCAGGAGGTCATTGAACAAATGCACAGGATGCATTGAGGAGAACTCTATTTCGAGTTCAGTGAGAAGACAGAGTCACTGAAGGTTCTGTAGAGCTCTGCCAGGAGGGCATCGAGCGAGTGCAAGGAGTGCACAGGAGGAACTCTATTTTGAGTTCAAAGAGAAAACAAAATCACCGAGGATTCTGGAGAACTCTGCCAAGAGGGCATTGAGCAGTTGCATAGAGTGCACAAAAGGTCTCTTGTTTGAGTTATGTTGGAAAGAGAAGTGTCAAGGAGAGACACTCACAGAGTTATTGAATAATCTATTAAGCTCAATAAGGAGGGCTTGAGCAGAAGGTTGTCAGGAGGACACCAGATTTCCCTTTGAGGACACAAAAGGTCGAGAAACCCTTTGAGGACACAAAAGGTCGAGAAACCCTTTGAGGTTTCATAGTCGACAAAGCTCGGAAGAGATAGCACCATTTCGTGCAAAGGTCTTGCAAGAGGTTGCAGAGTTCGAAGGAACCTTTGAGGTTCACAGAAGTAAAGCTCAGGAGGAGGAACGCCTCTTAGAACGCAAGCGATATCCAAAGGAATTGAGCTCGCAGAGGAAGCAAAGGTCGAGGCCTTTGAAAACTTCGGAAAAATCCAAGAAAGCTCAGGAGGAGAGCACGTAGAAGATCAGATCTGAACTGTCAGATCCAGCACCAATACTCGATGACCGTTGGATCAGGTGAAGGTGCACAGAGTTTAACCTCTGGGAGGTCACGCAGGAGAGCAACTGAAAGGAACGGTGGAGACACTTGATTCACCTGTGGAGTGGAATTTCGGCATTTCGGAGTTCAGGGTTTGGAACGACAAGTGATTTTGGAATTAGTGCATCATGAACTTCCGGTTCACGAAACTCCAAAAAGGCCAAGACCGTTGGAGTGAGGGAGGCCTATAGCCGTTAGCCATTTTGGGAGTTCGGGAATTCGGACACCGAGAGACCGAGAGTGAAGAGTCTCCAGAAATCGCGAAAGAGAGAATCGTGATCAGATCCTGACCGTCGATCAGGATGAGTGTGGACCGTTGATCCAGTTGGGTCGAGGGTTTTCAGAGTTTTTGGCACTGGGGGAAACGAAGGAGAAGACCGGGCCAAAATCACGAAAGAGTAATTCGGGAAAGCATCAGGATCGTTCAACAAGAGGACACATGGTGAGTGGTCACGGTTCGGGGAAAAACTTGAAAGGTCCTCTCAAGGGGTAGCATTTCAGCATTTCGGGACCCAGAAGGTTGAAGGATGAGGAACCATCTGCAGTCAGGATCACAAAATCACAAATTTTGGAATCTCAAAAGGTGGGGTTCGTGGTCATGGAGATATTTCGACATTTTGGGACCCGTGGATTCGAAAGATAGAGAACAGTGGGAGCACTTACATCACGATTCCCCGAATCGTGAAATCTAGTAGCATGGTTGTGTGGATGAAGGTTAAGGGAGAAGCCAAAGCCCGTTAAGCCTTTTCGGCATTTCAGGAACCGGGTGTTCGAGAGGATAGGAGTCGGGAGACAGGGAGTCCCGACTCACGAAATCCTGAAATACGGAAACCCGAAAGCATTCGAAGGCTAAGGGAGGACCCAGAGTCGTTAAGCCCTTTTTCAGGTTTCAGCAACTCGAAGGACAAGGAGCCTAGGAGAGCTCGCATGCAGGAGTCCCAAAATCCCAAAACAGCCAGGACTTGTGGATCGGATTCGTGGGGTTCTAGTGAGGGCCCAAAAGAACTATTTCTATTCTGCGGATTCGAGGAAGAACGATCCTGCGCAGATCTCGACCTGAGGGTCGGGGGTCTGCGTCAGAATGTGGGTTGACTCGTTATCTAGAATATTTATTCAAGAACAATCACTCCACCTCAAATGATTTACTAGTGGTTAGTAAAAAGGAAGGCTATGATTTATTGGTGGTTCGTAAAAAATAAGGTTTTCTCTCTCATGGTTAGTAAAAATGAAGGTTTTCTCTCCTACTAAATGACTATGTGTCCCTTAAGGAGAGTCATGTACTTTATAATAACATCTAACTTTTCTCTCATACACGGGAAATGGTGAGAGCCCAAATTTCACCACTATGACTGAAAGTGTTGAAAATAATTATTTTCTAACCCAACATTGCCAAAGTTCAACATTTCTAGATTTTTTTTGAAGACCATAAAATGCATTCCAACCACCATTTATTTTCTTCTCATTATTTTCTTGCAGAGTTGGTTATAAGTCTTCACTACAAAAGTTGTTGCATTTTTATTTAAAGTCAATGCCCACGTATTTGTAAGATTTTACTTGTTTGATTGTTTTATCACTCTATAAAATCAGAGGATACTTTTTTTTTATAGATTCATTATCAAAATATTGATTTTTTGAATATTAATGGCAAGTTGATAAATTTGAAGAGTGGATGGAAAACTTTCATATTTTGTAAGATTTTACTTGTATGATTGTTTTATCACTCTATAAAATCAGAGGATACTTGTTTTTATAGATTCATTATCAAAATATTCATTTTTTGAATATTAATGGTAAGTTGATAAATTTGAAGAGTGGATGAAAAACTTTCATATGCTTGGGAAAACCACCCATAATTTCTACCAGAAGAGAAACATTATGGTCGTATAATATAAGGATGACAATAAATTCAACCATGGTAGTTCAACCATGTTGATAGGTCAATTCACTCCTATTATGAGTATTGCATAATTTGATCAATACATACCTCAAATTAAGTGAAAAAAATAAAAACTCATGACTTGAAGTATGCTTTCTTATTTGTTAATGTGTTTAATATTAAATACTTAAATTTAAAAAAAATTATTTTCTAAAAGTACTTACATAATGTTGACCACCCAAGGTTTATCAAATAGGAGAATATCATGTAGCAATTTATGGAAAATACTCCATAACAACTAAGCCATTAAATTAAAAACTTATTAAGTTTTTTTACTATATGCAATTCTCACTACAAGATTTTGAATGACTTACCATTCTAAAAATATGTAATAGATATATCTACTCGGTCACCCCATCGAAATGGTAAATTCCATGACTAAGAGTCTTAGCATTGGACATTATAAAATTTGTAAGAAATGTTTTTTAAAGTAACTACATATCATTTATCACAACAACAAAATATACATATTTATGGGATAAAACAATAACCCTATGTTCAAAATGTTGTTAGATCTTATTTTAACACCAAATAAACATAAAAACTAATCATATTAACAAAAAAATAATAAATAACAAGGAATAATAATAGTAATATTATTAATGGGGGCTTGGTTGGTAGGTGAAGTAGTAATAGTGCCACTTCTCCCACAAAGGTTCAAATCCTTTGCCCCTCATGCCATAGTCAATATTATTTACTATTTATTGGTCATATTATAACTATTATAAACATGTACACAATTCTAATCCTACTAACCCCCATGACTACCAATATAACCACCCATTAAGTCTATTCCTACTAACCCCCATGACTACCAATATAATCACCCTTTTTGAGCACTATGATCGCATACCATATATACCCTCAAATCAAAGAAACCCCTTAACATAATGAGACCCCTAACCATTATGACGTCATACACATTAAAACTCCTAACCCTTTTGATCTCTAATATAATCACCTGTAACAAATATTACACTAGTATATCTATTGACCCTTGTGACCCCTACTGCAATCATTATTGTTGACCATCGTTGACCTTGTTTCAATTTTGTTGACCATATTGAATATATAGACCATATTCACCACAACTTCACCATATAATTTAATTGCATTGAAACACTAACCCCAAGATTCCTTCCCCACTAAAAATGTCCCAACACCACTATTGACCATTGTTGTCCATGGTTGATCTAATTAACCATAGTGGATCGTAATATACCATTATTAACCATTGTTGATCATGCTTGATATTGTAACTCATTGAAACATAACCCCCTAACTCATATTGATATATGGTGACTAATGTTGACCATTAATGAACATTGGCCACTTTCCACAACTAACTACCTATCCCTTACCCATGACCAAACCCATTAACAACCTAATCTACTATTCCCTCCCCATGTGATGATTAACTAATCCTAGTATTTCAATAACCATTGACCATCATCAACCATATCAATTATCATCGACTAGAGTTTACCTTTGTTGATCATATTGACCTATAGACCATATTCACTATAGTTCACCATATTAACCACTTGGACCCTCTAACCACTGGCTTTCTTTCCCACTAATTCCATGCCTACTTATATTCCACTCATCTACTTACTACATATCTTGATAATCCCATCACCCATAAAATTTGTAACTTAGTGACCCAATTGACTCCTCGACCCTCCAACCTCAGTGACCATATGGACCATCGTTGACCATGGTGGACCACAACATATCATCATTGGCCATCATTGATGATGGTTGATTTAGTGAACCATTGGCCCATAAACCCCTAATCCACATTGACCTATGATAATTAATGTTGAATATTAGTCAACATCGATCACTTACCATAACTAGACACCTACCCTTAACCTATGAACCAACCCATTAACAACTTAATACACTAACCCCTCGACCTACTAATGTCAATGAATCAATATCCCTTGACCATCATCAAACATATGAACTATCATTCACCTACATTGACCATGGTTGACCCCTATTGAC
Organism: Picea engelmannii; assembly: GCA_009831015.1. NCBI lineage: Eukaryota > Viridiplantae > Streptophyta > Pinopsida > Pinales > Pinaceae > Picea > Picea engelmannii. The sequence goes on from ML788963.1 coordinate 272,097, forward strand.
CACATTGATTATATATACCATATTCACTCTGGTCTAACATATAAGTGCATTGACCAAATGACCTCAATCCCACTTTTCATTAACTTTATTCTACTTATATTCCATTAAACCATTAACTATATATCCAAATAGTCCCATCATCCACAAGTCTCCTAACCAAGTGACCCCCTTATTATTGGATAAGTTTCTATTTTCGACACACTACCTCAGTGGGAGTTAACTGACTAGTTCTATTTTAGACTTTCTATTTATACCATCACTATTATGCATGCATGCATTCCTAAGGAAAGTTAACTTGTTGATTGATTTTCTTAATTATGGAATGTTCTAACCTATATATGAGTGTATTCTACTCATTGATTGTATCATATTGATCATCATCTATCAATCATCATTCATTGATCATCTCATTGGAGTAGAGTGAATATATTTTCTCATTCTTCCATATTGAATATCTTGTCCTTTCATGATAAGATTTGTTTGTACTTTCTTTATCTAGATATATTGTGGAGGTTTTGATGAAACATTGACATGGTATCAGAGTTACGCTACTTGGAGAAAGTCAGATAAGACAATGAATAAGGAAAATAAAAGTTTCGGCGAGTATAATATGTGTAACAGATAAGGTCGCACCCGATACACTAGAAAGGAGCGACCAATCGCACCCAAAATTATGTATTTTTAAATTCTCAAGTAGTTGCACCTCATACACTAGCAAAGGGAGACCACCAGGACCCGGTCTCTCTGTGTCTCAAGAGAAAGTGTGAACACCCTCTCAGGGTCACTCTGTCTCCTAAGGTAAGGTGTGACCACACTATAAAAGTGCTAAACTAGGAGAGTGCGATGAGGGTCACTCCCTACACACTAAAAAAGTGTGACCACCCTCTCAGGGTCACTTTGTGTCTTAAGGGAAGGAGAGACCACCTCTCAAAGTTCCTCTTTCTGTAATAATTTCTCAAATTGTTTATTTATAGATTGAGAGTAAACTTTTAGGGGTTCTTAGACACAGTGAGAGAGATGGATACAAAACCAATTCTTCAGTCAAACTTGGTGGTGATCCTCACACCATACAATTATTTTGAATGGATGTCGAAGAAATAATTCCAACTCAGAATGAAAGGACCGTACAACTTGATGATGGGGACATAAACATAACCTACATCAACAATTGAGAAGACCAGATGGGAGAGTAGAAAGTATGAGTCCACACTAATTCTTCTTGAATTGATTTCAACTGATCTATGGTTTCATGTTGCAATATGGAAGACTCCAAATATGATCTGGACCAACTTGGAAAGACTTTTTGGAAAGCAGGATGAGATGAGAGGTTATATGTTTGAGGTAGAGTTGAATACCTTGGATCCTAAATTTTTTGATAATATACATGATTTATTTACCAAGTTTAAATCTTTGATATTGAGCTTGGAATCTTGTGGTATTAATAAGTCTACACAAGTATATCAACTTATTCTAACAATCCTGGCTAAGCTAAGACCATAATATGTTGTCTATGTCTAGAAAAGATCTCTTAGGAACAAAGTGGAAGATGCCTAACATGGATCAATTCATTGATTCACTCACACATGAGCAAGAAAAACTCATTCATATGGGCCTAATCAAGGATCCAAAAGCACATGCACTCACCATGCATGATGGAAAAGGATCATCCAAACATAACGAAAAGGAGAAACATAACGAGAAGGAGGGATATTCCAAACCCTTCAATGATTCTCCAGGTTCCAACAACTCTCCATATTCCAAGAAGAAGAAGAAGGGAAAGCAATGCACTTACTACAATAAACAAAATCATGAAGAATCCACATGCATGAAGAATAAAATCGATCTTATGTCACAGGTACTTCAGCAGAACAACCTTGGAAACTTCATTCTAGAAGGAGTCAAGAATCAGAAAGAAGAAGATCCTGCTCCTAAGAATGGTAATTATCATGCTCTTGTTGCAGTTAATTCCTCATATGATTCATGGATTATAGATTTTGATGCATCACATCATATGGTAGTGAAAGAGGAAGTTTTTCACTTCTTTGAGTTCATTCTTAAGACCCCCTAGTCTGATGGGGGATTATACTCCAGTGGCAGTAGCAGGAGAGGGAAGAGTGGAACTCCATAATGGAATTTTTGAGAATGTTTTACATGTTCCAAAGCTTTATATGAATTTTCTTTCATTTTATCAGATCACTTAGAAAGGTAAAAGGGTTGAATTTACATCAGATTCAGTTTCTGTACTTGACATGCATGACAATTCCATAATTGCAATTGGTGAGGTGGATCACAAATCAAGTCTGTATAAATTCACTAAGTTTGCAGATGATGACTCCTATTTTCTAGTTACACATAAGGAAAGTACTTTGCATGAACCTCCAATAGAACATGTATATATTCTTGTGCTTCCATCTGTTTCAGACATCTGAGATGATTCAATACACTCAGATTCTATACATGGCAATGAGAAGGTAGTATAAATAGATAAGGAGCCAGCACTGAAGCTTCAGTATATTCCCAAGAGGGTACAATTCACACTTCAGGAAGCAGGTGTTCTTGAAGGGAATCCATTGGATTCAAGGAGGACTCAATCTCAACATGAGGATCCCTCTCATGTACTTTCAAATTTTGAATCTGTGATTCCCATGTGTTGCTATATGGTTCAATATTCCAATCTACAGAGCTACAATAAGGCTATGGGAAATCCATTATGGCAAGAAACCATGCAGAAGGAGTATGACTCACTCCTAAAGAATGATACTTGGGATCTGGTTCCACTTCCACAAGAAAGGAATATTTCCAGGTGCAGATGGGTCCACATGATCAAGGGGTACAAGGCTAGATAGGTTTCCAAAGGACTTCATCAGTTCCATAAAGATTTCTATATCTTCACAAAGACTTTCAGTGAACAAAAGTTTTAGACTTTGCAGGATTGTCTTGGAGTGAAGAACACAGTTGCCTAGCAACTGCCTTTTCTTCTTTTGATGCATTGTATTATGAGAGGGGGTTTTGTTCCCATGTGGTTTTCCCTCTTTCCCCAATTTTATTCAATTTTCATTAGTTTCATTGTACATGAGTACCTAATATGGCCTAGTTGTCGGGTCTCATTTTTTACTCCATAGTGATGTTAAGAGGGGGTGTTGGAGAAATTTAAAAAAACTAACTACTTGATTGATTTTCTTAATTATGGAATGCTCTTCCCTATATATGAGTGTATTCCACTCATTCATTGTACCATATTTATCATCATCTATCAATCATCATTCATTTATCAACTCATTGGAGTAGTGTGAATATATTTTCTCATTCTTCCATATTGAATCTTTCATCCTTTCTTGATAAGATTTGTTTGTACTTGTTTTAGCTATATCTCCTCTGCAGGTTTCGATGAATCATTGACACTTATAAACCATCAAACCTTCACCCTCATTGACCATCTAAACCATTTTTTACCACAAATAACCTTATTCACCATGGTGGAATGATAACAGTTTATGGTTGACCACCATTTGATCTAATAATCATCGACCCATAACTCCCTAACCTATATTGACAAATGCTAACTAATATCGATTATAAGTCAACATCAATCACCTACCACAACTAGAAACATACCCTTGATCCACAAAATAATGCACTAACCACCTAACCACTAACCCTCGACCTATTAATATCAATAAGTCAATAACCATTGACCACCATCAACCATAGAATCCATCATTTACCATCATTGGCTTACATTTGTTAACTATATTGACTATGGTTCACCATATTTACTGCATTGAACCATTGAACCATAGCCCACTCTCCCACTAACGTCATACTCACTTATATTATGTTAATCCATTAACCAACTAATTCACTAACCCCTCAACCCACTAATCTTAGTAAATAAATAACCTTCACCACCATCAACCATATCAATTGTTGTTGACCATCATTGGTTTACCTTTGTTTCCATATTGACTATATAGACCATATTCACTATGGTTCAACAATTTTGTTGCATTGAGCCACTTACCCTTATCCCACTCTCTCACTAATATTCTACCAACTTATATTCTATTAATCCTTTAACCACATGCATTGAAAATCCCATCACCCATAAACTTGATGACTTGGTGATCTTATTAACCTATCACCCTCCACTCTCATTGACCATAGTCAACCATGGTTTATCTAGTAACCCATTAACCCATGACCTTATTATGTACATATAGTCCCATATATATTGTTATTAGAAATATGGAAATTGTGCTTATCTATAATCATAATTTAATCATCAAATAGGCAAGGACTTATTGTCATTTAATGGAAACTATATTTGATATATCTACTCATAGTTAGAAGCTTCTAGAGAGACTAACAACCTCTATACATATTTATTGAATGTAAGAGGAAGGCATGTATTAAATCATTCTTTTATTGTTCTTATATGGTGGAGCCCTACCTTAAGGGTATTTTTGGTCGTATAGAAGTTTTATAGCATCTTTATGCATTATTATTTAGATATATGTGGGATATATGGTTTTTAATCTAATCTTCATTTATGTTGTTCAAGAGTATTTCTTATTTTATGTTTACATATTTCTCTTATAGTGGATGCTGAAGTAGTGAAATTCCCACAACATTTGCTAAAGTGGTATGAAACATGGAAAATTTTAAGAACACCTCCTAAATTTATATATATAATAAATGGTTGAATCACCATGGTACATAGGATAATTTGAAGGCTATTTTATCAATGATATAATATGTATATATAATTTTTTGACGAATCTTTTACCGAGTTATATAATTTTGTAAAATTTTGGTGAATATTTCATTGAGTTACAAAATCTTGCAAAATATTAGTGAATCTTTTACTGAATTATAAAATCTTGTTGAATTTTTCACTAAATTATAAAATGTTGTGGAGTCTTGGTGAGTATTTTGATAAAGTATAAAAACGTATATAATAATAGGAAAATATATTCATTAACTTGTAATATACTCATCCCCAACTATTCCCTATCTACCTTTACATATACATCTTAGGTCGGTTACAAAGTGTCACAATCATTACAAAAATCATTTCTTTGAAGGAATGCAAGAAACCCTTACGTGCGATGCACAAGCAACATGCACACGTTTTACCAACATAAAGCACAACTCGAAAACAAGGCATGCAACCTCTAACATCATGTAGAAGTATCAAAATTGAAAACAAGGTGCCAACAAGTATATATGGAACTTCTATAGATTAGTGGTTGATATCTTATGAAAATGTTCCCAACAGTACAATTATCACACGATTTTTGGCACAATATTGACACTTAAAATTGACATCAAAGAGAATAAGAACTCTGTTTATTCAAAATGGATTTTTTTTTATATAGATGAGGGAAATCCTTGTTTTATAGAGGATCCTCCTCACAATGAGTTATATCTTTTTATCAAATTTGTTGTCCATGAAGCTCAACCTACAAATGATTGGTTAAATAGTGATAATGTTAATGCTAGTGTTTACAAGGGTGTCATTACTAATGACCAAACTACTGAAACTATTGTTTCCATGGTTGTGAATCCTCCCAAATATGCACAGTTGGCTACCAGAATCCAATTTTCACAAGAATACAAAGAAGTCATAACAAATCTATAGTTACAATAAATATTTGAAGAATTTATTTATGGATTAGTTATTTAAAATTATTTACATATAATTATATACATAATAAATTTACAATTACAAAAATATTTAAATATTTATTTCCTTAGTTATTTATACAAGGTTTGAAAAATTTTACATAAATAATTTCACTTTTTCCAAAAATTTAACATAAATAATTCCTAGATAAATTAAAACCCTACAAAATGTATACTGCAAAATAAAAAATTATACAGTAACACAAAGAAAATTACAAAACTAACATATATGAAATCAAGACAAAGAAAAGTACAAAGCTCACATATATGAAATCTCTGTTTGTTATTAGGTTAAAAGAACTATAAAGACAATAAATCCAAAAAAAAACTAAAATTATGAGGTTAATAAAGATAATTTGAATATGATTTTGAATTATATAATAATGATTTTTTTTTTATTACAAGTTGCTGATTGAATTTTATAAATCCAAAAAAAACTAAAATTATGAAGTTAATAAAGATAATTTGAATATGGTTTTGAATTATATAATAATGATTTTTTTTTTTATTACAAGTTGCTCATTGAGTTTTGTAGAAAACTCAAATAAATGTTTAAATTCAGCTAAGTGGAAGGAGGTAGGTTGAGTTTTACATAATAAATTTAAATGAATGAATAAACATTGTTAATAGAAAACATGTTACCGCTCGTGATGTCAGCACAGAAACGCGACCACTAAACGTCAGTCAGCAGAAACATGAAAAGCCAAATACAATTAGGTAAATGTAAAAAAGTAAACATATAAAAGGATGTCTTTATAACAACACAGAAGTTAATGGATGAAATCAGAGCCATTCATTTATTGTGATGACTAAGAATATTCTAGGCATATTTAATCTAGTCCATAGAAAACTTATTAAGAACTAAAAACCTATTAAATGTACCCATTGTCAATAGGTGTACGCCTTTCTGCGTAAATATATTAATAAATTAACTTAAATGTATTAATAAAAATGTATTAATAAATATGGGTAGGGTAAACTGAAGTAGGTTTTTCTTTAAATCTAAAATGGTGTTATTTAAATGTTTGAAGTTAGGTATTTTTTTATCATATAAATTTAGATGAAATTTTATTTTTTTGTTATTTAATTGTATTTTTAACACAAATAAATTCAGTATTGTGAATTTTTTTTGAAACATTAAAATTATACAGAATTAATCATCTTTAAAATATTGAGATTATACAAACTCAAATTTAAAGATCCAACATTTTTTTATCAGATTTTCACAAAATTAAACAAATAATATACTAAAAACTAAAATGTAAATGGTTTAAAAAATAACAATCTAAAACACATAGTACATAGTGTAGAATAAAACAATCTAAACACATAGAAGAAAATCATCCGTTACACTAGCAAACACCCTCATATATATTAAGGTGAGCTGAATAATAAAGAAAACATGTGTTTTCTCTATTATTCCTCTCATCCTCACAACCCTCTTACTATTAAAAAGAGATAAAACAAAAATAAATTTCATTGGTATCAGTTCATACAATTATAAACTATATCCATCAATCTTTTGTTACTGTTAATCCTTCGGTTCTAGAGAAAAAGTGAGAGAGGGTGAACAGATCTTCGTCATCTTCTTTCCCTGGTGTTGAGGGTGAGGGGAATAATAAAGAAAACACATATGTTTTTTCTATTATTTTCCTCATACTACTAAAAAAAAATAAAACAAAAATAGATCTCATGGTATCAGT
>ML788964.1:22257-82090 GCA_009831015.1 Picea engelmannii
TGGTCATGGTACCTCCTAGAGTACATCTTCGAATTCTTTTAATACTGCATGGTCTTCAATATTTGACAACTTATCCTTGGGTTCTTCATCCATATGAGCCACAACCTCTCTCTCTCTCTCTCTCTCTCTCTCTCTCTCTCTCTTATAAGAGAAAACGATAGGTTCACATTATCTAGAAAGAGAGATCATGGCTTTACAAGTGTATGGTTCAAGATTCAAATTGGAAATTACAATTGCATAGGTTTTATAGACATTTTTTGGAAAATAGTGCTTTGCAATGCTCAAAATGAAAAATAGATGGCTCCAATGGCTCCAGAATGTCCAAAAACCCCTAACTGAGCTCTTTTTGCATCATGAGATAAATATTTGACTCTTAAAATTTAGAAAAGTATACTTAATATATTTTAAAAATAAATAAAAAATTATATATATGATGGTGAAAGTTATCCATAAGATTTAGTGTGTTAATGAAGATGACCACATTGTAACTAATTATGAGTACAAGGATACAATATTAGATGTTCTTGAACCATTTTTATAAATAAAAAAATTCTAATAATTATTATTATTATTTTGGATATTAATCTAAAAGTGGTTGATATAAGCTGAGGCCTTATTAATTACTTCTTTTTTTCATTTCCTTTGTATATAAACTATTTAAAAATAACTTTTCTGCTTTTGTATATAAAATGTTTAAAAATAAATTAAAAAACATATTAATATAAAAAAATTCATATAATAATAATATTAATAATTTTTTTAAGGTTATGTTCAAGCCAAACATCAAATTGATATAAATGAACCCTTTATTTATTGGACAAAAGATATCTTGACACAACTATTTGACTCTTAAAATTTAGAAAAATATATCTAATATATTTTAAAAATAAATAAAAAATTATATAATAGTAAAAGTTATCCTTAAGATTTAATGTATTAATGAAGATGACCACATTTTAACTAAATATAATTACAATGATACAATATTAAATATTCTTAAAGTATTTTTATAAATTAAAAAATTATAATTATTATCATTATTAATTTGGATATTAATCTAAAATAGTAAAATATATTAAATGTTCTTGAACCATTTTTATAAATTAAAAAATTATAACTATTATTATTAATTTGAATATTAATCTAAAATATTAAAATATATAAAGAAATTATATATAATAAATATATATTATGAATATTTATTTTAATTTTTTATTTAATAAATTTAAAGTTAAAAATAAATTTATCTAAAATTTAAAAATCTCAACATAAATGTGTATGAAATTAAATGTGTATGAATTTATTAGAAAAGATAACCATTAATTTTTCTAACCATTATAGCTAAATCCAATTGACATAGTATACTGATAACATTAATATACTAAACCCAAAAAAACACCAGATAACATTAATATACTAAACCCAAAAAAACACCAGATAACATTAATATACTAAATCCAAATCCAGATAACATTAATATACTAAATCCAAAATAAACAACAGATAAGAGGCTTCTAAATTGACAATTACTAAAACTTTAATCACGCACTTACACTTTCCTATGTTAATTATGTAGATGGCCGCTCATGAACCTTATGTTTTTTACATGGTGAAAAAAAGCAGTATCTTCTTTGCAGAGCGTAAGAAGAAAATACATGTCTACATAAGTTCACCACATATGATGCTCGGCGTTTCAGAATGCCACTCCGTTAAGGAGGGAAGTGGCTTAACCTGTAGCCTTATTTTCGATTACGATCAGGCGGGTCAACAAACAGTGGGGATAATCAATTACTTCTCGGGGGAATGCTCTGAGAATTTCTGAAAATCATGATATCAGGCGCATCACGGGCGTTCGTATCAGGCGCATCACGGGCGTTCGTAAGTGGCATGAACAGGGGCAATAACATACACAAAGTCGTGAATAAAGGGCTTATACAATACTCCTCCATTCTTCACTGGTTAATCGATGCAGTCAATCAGAAAACGAAACTAAATCTATTGGCAGATGAGATGGGATGGCTCATTGATTCCTCAGCAACTCATTGAAACTTATAGACATGTGTCAATTAGGTAAAGTCGAACGTCGTAATCTAAATGTATTTCCTCTGGACAACGTAGTAGGTTGAGAACTTTTGCTCACAAAGGATTATGTTAGCTTTTGGAATTTTCCGCAATCATTGGACTTATAATTTATATAAGTTTCGGTGAAATTACATTTTCACATTCGATTGACTGATATATATGGGGTAGATTTTAGTATATTTTATTAATGGTGGAGGGGTCTTTTGTCTCACAAACAAGGAGATCTCATACATCAATTTGAGATTTAATTTGATGATAACTTTAAAATTAGATTATTATTATTATTATTAAACAAATTCTATATTCATATTTAACTAATAATATTAGCACAACCATATTATAAAAGTGGTTGATATATACAGAGGCCTTATTAATTACTTTTATAATAGATATTGAAGATTAGAGTTAGGTTAGGGTTTCATATTAGGATTAAGTACATTAGGGTTTCACATTAAAATTTCATATATGTCAATTTTCCATCTTTCTTTATGGAAAATGGAAATATAAAGATAACTTGAAAATGAGGCATGTATGAAATTTTAATTTGAAACCTTAATGACCTTAACCTTAATTTGAAATTCTAACCCTAATCTTAATTATTTATTATAAAATTAATTGATATAACTGATGGAATATATCAACAACTTTTATAATATAAAAGGTCGTTGTGCTAATTATATCTGTTTAAAATTAAATATACAAAATAAACAACCATTAAACATTTAAAAAGAATAAAATTAAATAACATCTACCTAATTATAACAAAGTATGAGAAGCCCAAGGAAAGAAGTCTAAAGAGTGAGCGTGAGCTTCAACCTTTTTGCTCTCCGTGATTAGTGAATAAAAATATCCTCCATGCTTGGAAAAAGTGACCATGCAATTATAATACTAATCACACATGAAGTCATGCATTTTTTACATTCACATGATTTTATATAATTCCTTTTCAAGGGCTTTCAATGTTGAGCGTGGCATGCAGACGAACATCAATACTACGCTCTTGCTCTTTGGGGGAGGCAGGAATACAATTGGGCATAACAAAATTTTGAGCCAAGTAATGGGTCAAGCAATGAGGGCCCAGCCCACCCAAAGTCCACTTGGTTAAATCCCAGCCACTTCAAGTCAGGAAGATACGTATCTTCAAAACACACGCACATATGTCATCTCTTGGCATGAGTGTTTCCTTTCAAGGAACACTATGCTCAATCTCGCTTACTCTTCATTTACACATAACTTTGCTTTCTTTATTATTTTCATTTACACATAACTTTGCCTTCTTTATTGTTTTTACAGCATGGAAAAGGGATCTATTAACAACCTTTTCAGTTGTAGTGTTGCGTGCACATGCAATGTACCAACCATTTTCGTATCTCTCTGCAAGCGAGCGGTCGAACGCCATTCTCATGTCCACCACAATGATAAACCTAACGACGTTATTAAAAGGAATTCCCAAAGCCATTATTCTCGCTCGCTAGGCCAACGTTGCTAAGACTTCGAATGTGGTACAATGATCCTTCAGATCTTTGCGATGGGTTCTTTTATCCTTTGTAAAGCATCTGAGCTAAATAAAAAGGAAGAGAGTTCTAAATCTTAATCTTTCGCAGTGGGAAGCAATGGACTATTTGTTAGGGTAAGTAGGTGTTGCCCACTATGAAAGCTAAAGATTTGGAACTCACGTCATTTTTATTCAGCTCAGATGCTTTACAAAGGATAACAGAGCCCAGCACATAAGAAGATCTGAAGGAGCATTGTACCACGAAAAAATCCAGTGCTAATTAAATAACCATAACAGATAGTCTGAGGCCATTGGTAAATTAATTGAAAGCCAAAATTTGTGGCATCCATCAGACACAGGCAAATTTGGCATCCATCACTGGGCCGCTTCACATCCATCAAGAAGATGTGGCCAAAATGAAAAACCTGCGGCAATATGACACTCTACTAAAGCTGCTTCACATCCATAAAGAGAGAAGACGTGGCCAAAATGAAGTACTTGCGACAATATGACACAACTTGACACAATACTAAACATTGCAACGTGACAATGAGCATTCTATGTTCATATTAATCGTGGTTAATTAGTTAAATGTGGCAATCATTGATTAAGGTAGTAAATTATTAATCAAATTAAGTAAATGTGAAAAAGTAAACAAGGAAAAATAAGCATTATAAAATACAAGGAAGTTATCAACATGAAATCTCATTCATTGATTTGGGAGCATGACCAAGAATATGCGAGCATCTTCAATTGCTAGCCATAAGATTAAGATTTATAATTGAAAGATCAGTAAATGTTCCCATTTCCAATAGGTGTAACCTCTCGTAATTAAGAATTTTTGTTTAAAAGATTATTTTAATTTTTGGATTTTTTTTACAATAATTATATATATAATTTTGGGTCAAATTACATTTTCATTTCAATGATAATATTAAGATTTTTGACTAAAATAATTAATACTTTTTGTTCACAAAGAAATATCTTAATTTTACATTTTTTTCACTATCTATCTATCTATCTATCTATCTATCTATCTATCTATCTATATATATATATATATATATATATATATATATATATATAATTGTCGGTCAAAATATNTATATATATATATATATATATATATAATTGTTGATCAAAATATAATTTTTATTGATGAAATTGTATTTTTGAATATATAAATGGATTCAACCCCTTAAAAATATATATCAAACCTAAATTTTATAATTTAGATAATTAATATCCTTATTTTAACTAGTGAATTTTTTTCCTGAAGCATTGAATATATAATTTTTTTTAACTGTAGGCTAACTGTTCTAAGTTTTGGCCCTTTCCAGGGATATTGTCCATTTAATTTTTCCCGAAATGTGGCGAGAAATTGTTCGATCTGCAAATTTAAGTGGTCAATTCTATATAATCCGAGTGGCCCTTGTTAGTGTTTCACGGAAACCTGCACAAGAGGCATACACAAGCAAAGCTTATCAAGAAAAGGAAGAGAGATACAATATGAAGAATGAGAATCAATGTATATTATGATCTAATCAATGAGTGAGTGATATTCACTCATATAGTAAATGACATCCTATAATAGGAATGCATGCATAATAGTGATGGTCTAAGATTAGAAAGTCTAAAATAGAACTAGTCAGTTAACTCCCACTGAACTAGTGTGCCGAAAATAGAAATTTCTCCAACAACCCTAGGGTTTTTCAACACGCTGAATCCATTTCTACATTAATAAATGCAATTTAAACAACAAAAAATTGTAATTTCGTGTAGATTTATGTTGTCGGATTCCAACGAAAAATGGCCAAAATAGAGAACAGTTAGACAATGCCATTTTTTTTTATCAAATTACAATTTTTCATTAAATAAATTGTATTTTTGAATATATAAATGGATTGGATCGATTTTTTTTTTTAACCCTCAGGGCCTTTAGGATTTACTGAAACCACTGCAATGGCGACAACAAGGGGAAGGAGTGTGGATCCATCCTTTCATAACATTGTGGTTGGAAACAAACTTGCACCCAACAATCAACCTTCAACCAATATCTTGAACCACCCCACGACACCCCGTCTCCAGGATAACAAAAGTACTCTGTACGACCCAAAACTAAACAGCCGAATGAATCCCAACATGATGAACCTATCGAATCGAAAAAACAACAAACACGAACCTTCGTCCTGTAGGCCAATGAATCCCTGCATTATGAAATTAGAACCACAAAGATCAATGAAGCCATTCAATACACATAGGACCACGCTATCATTTGTAAATTTATGGGTCTTTAGCCTTTGAAAAAAGCCTTGATTTGGTGGAACAAGAGCCGATGGAAACCAAAAGGAGACGTCAATACAAAATTGGTCTCAAAGGAATTTTTTACCACTTTATTCAACAATGTTGAGGACTGAGAGAGAATATTTGAAAATGACCCCTATTTCTTCAACTCTGCAAGCTTATATCTTTGACTCTAGATCGAGAAATTCAGCCCTGCTTAGGAGGATTTCAGTGTTGCCCCTGTCTATATTAGTATGTACTCCCTATCACAAGAATATTGGGATCCATAAATCTTGGAGGGAATTGTAAATACCCTTGGATCCTTTGTAAAAATGTTGAGGAAACAAAGTAGGGAAAATATATGTCATATGCTTGCATTTGTTTCTACGTGAATGTGTCAAAGCCATTGTCGACTTCAATCTAGTTAAGCTTCCAAGAACCTGATTGGATTTAGATAATTGACTATGAGCACATCCCTTTTTGTTGTAGAAAAATCCATGCTCATGGGAATATCTTCCAGGACTACCCCTTGAATGCCCCCTTGGATTTGGTAAAAAACGAATTAGCGAAGGATGAGGAAGGATTTCAAAAAGTCACCAATAAGAGAAAATCTCTAAGAAATATTCCACCACCGCCAAATACAAAAGGCCTTAAGATCATCAATATCTTTGAGACTCTTTCCTCAATCGATGATCATAGCTAGGAGGAAAGGCAATCCCAACAAGAGAACCAACAACTCAATGCTTCAGACAACCACCCTCACCTCGATTATGATAAAAAAAAAGAGACAAAGGAACAAATTATTTAGGAACTAAACATAAAAATGTGGAGGATGGTGAAGACATGATCTCTACAGTAGAAAGAAATGAAGAGCATGATGAAGGGGAAGACATGGAAGTAGGAGAGATGGATCTATAAGGAATGATGATGCATGCAGTAGAAGAGAGGAAAACTCCATATAAGAAAAACAAATCCAACTTATACAAATGGCTATTCTCAAATACAAATCCAAACATGCAGACACTCCCAAATTTAAGCACACAACATCTTCTTGTTTAGGAATTAAAAGTGTTATCTCTAAGGAATCTCCCAAACTATCAAAGGAGGAAAGAAGAAGAGGTCTTCAAATTAATAAGCAGTTACTTCAAGATCTTGAAAAAATCTTGGTAAACTCTATCAGAATCACTCTCATGACAGAGAAGTTCTAGGCCACCCCATCCAAATCTTAATGAATATCATCTCCTAGAACATAATGGGCCTCAATAGCCCAATCAAGCAACGAATAGTGAGGAATAAAATCCTTAGAAACCAACCAACACTACTTATGATCCAAGAAACCAAATGCTAAATTGATAAGCTCAACATGATAGCCTCCAAATGATGGACATGTTATTGCTCTATGGATATATATTTCGACGGTGCCTATGGGGGATTCATGCTCTTATGGAACCCCTTGGGGATCCACCTCTCCAACTTTTTTTCCACAAAAAGATCGTTGTCTTCTCGTTTTCAACTAATCAGATTGGATGAATCAGGATTCATTAGTAGTGTCTATGGACCTTAGTTAATGGGGGGAATATTCACTTCCTTAGAAACATATAAAATCTTAAATATCTGGTAGAAAATCACCATTGGATAATTGGAGAAGACTTTGACATCATAACCTACCTGACAGAGAAATGAGGCAGAATTAGACACACAAATGTGGAATTTGAAAATTTTAAAGAAATTATCAAAGCCTTAAACCTATTTAACTGGGGCATAGTGAATGGAACACATATCTGGAACAACCACAGAGGAGGAACCCACCAAATTGCCTCTTGGTTGGATCAATTTCTTCTCTTAGACTCATTACTCATTATAGGTTTAGCGATTGAAGCCATGATTAGAACATTGGCCAATCTACAAATATCTTGACATCAAAGTGAGCCCAAAAAGCATTCCATTCAAGTTTCAAAACTTCTGGATGGAGCACCCTTCATTTGAAGCAAATATGGAAAGGTGGTGGAAGGAAGTAGCCATAGAAAATGGCACACCTATGTTTAGATTCCAACAAAGGCTCAAGAATCTTAAGCTTTGGTTCAATCTTTGGAATAGAGAAGAGTTTGGGGATATCTTCTAGGACCAAAAGGACCTATAAAATAAGATGGAGCACATACAAAAAAATATAATCTTAATAGGGATAACTGAAAATATATTAGCAGAAGAAACATACCCGAAAATCCAACTAGACCTCTACCACAAGCAAGAGGAACAACTTTGGAGGTAGAAGTCGAGGGTCCAATGGCCCCAAGCCGGGGAACACGATTCAAAGTTTTTCATTGATTTATGATCTAGCATAGATACCACAATAGAATAGTGACTCTAAACCACATAAGAAAACTCTACAAGCATGAAGATATTGAATCCGAGTTGACCTAATATTATAGCACCTTGTTAGTAGAACTGCAACCCAACAAAATGACAACCATAAAAAAAATAACTCGGCACATTCCAAAGTTGGTCACAATGAAACATAACGATGCTTTAATTAGGTAGATCTATCTGGAGGAAGTAGAATAGGAATTCATGAGCATGATGAAAGGAAAATCCCCTAGTTCATATGGCTTTGTCACTGACTTCTTCCCCACTTGTTGGTTTATTATCAAGCATGACCTTTTAGAACTAAAAATCTATATCCATCAAGAAATATGAAGTAAAATATGCCATCAATGGTTCTGGAAAAAAGTCTCCACCTTTATTTCGCTATTGACCCAAGGGAAAAAACTCACTTGGGACAACCTCACTAAGCGAGGCTTCTCAGGACCATCCTATTGCCACCTCTATAACAATCAGGATGAAACAATAGATCATATTTTTAATAATTTCTCCTACGTGTATACTCTATGGAATTGGGGGCATCTAACTTTTTGGAGATTATATCGCAATAGAATAAGAATTAGGGATGTTATCAGAGGATGGTGATGTAGGAGCATCGCTCCACCCCAGCAATGCGCCAACATTCCATCATATCAGCGCACATTCAAGAGAGGGAGAGGCACCGAACCCTCCCATTTTAAAATTTGAAATATGATCCTATACAGATTCATGTTGTAAGGTAGAGTGAAGACCAAGCCATGCCTTGGTACATGAAAAATATAAGGTCACCTTTAATGGCTGATAGGTTGATGGCTCTAGATTCAATTCAGACTAGATGGCCATTTATGAAACTTAAATGTAATAGATGAGGTTAGGTGAAGAGAGGATAAGCTCATAGAACCCTCTTTTGAAAAGAGATCATGTTTTGAATGAAGGTCAGAGAGAGAGAAGTATTAGAGGTCTCAAGAGAGAGGAGACGAGAGTTAGGAGAGGATTCCGAGAGAGAGACTGAGAAGCTTGAAAGCTCAGAAATAGGAGTAGGAGAAAGAATTGAGACTCTGTGATAGTCTAGTTTTCTATGTACAGATTTGTAAAGAGACATTCATGTTAATACAAAGAAAATAAGTTTTTCCTGCACATGGTGTGTTTATGAATTATCTATATTCTGTGAATGTTATCTGTGTATTTATTTATGTTGTAGATGCATGATATGGTTCATCTGCAGTAGGAAGACATATTTATTTATCTTTGCTTGAGTTCGAAATATCGTTTTGGATTCCTTAGGCTGTGCAAGGAGTGAAAAATAGAACATTGGAGGTTCTGTAGCCAGTGAAAGGAGTGCACATCTGAACTCTGTGGAGTCAGAAAGGAACGTGTCAGGAGGGCGCACCAGAGTGATACTAACTCAAAGAGGAACCTCAAGGTAGTTGAATACCTTGGAGGAGTAATTGTGCATAGGGAGCACAAAGAGACAAAGTCACTGAGATCTCTATAGAGCTATGTCAGGTGGGCATCGAGCAGGTGAAAGTGTGCACTAGGAGAATTCTCTGTCAAGTTTGAAGAGACGACTATCAGAGAAGATACTCACAGAGTTATCGAACACTATGTATAAAATGCTCAACAAGGTGTGATTTGAGTGAGAGGTTTCCAGGAGGGCACTAGAACCCTTTGAAGGGAGAAGAAGGGCCGAGACCCTTAGGAGACTGAGTAAATCATAAATCTCATAAGAGATAGCGCTTTCAGAAGTGAAGGTGAGACCCAAGATAGTCGGGTTCGCAGGAGAATGTTCAAGGGACAAAGCCTTTGAACACTTACAAAGTCTTCCAAGTCAGAAGAAATCAAAATCTCAAGAGGAAGAGCAACAACAACCATCGGATCTGTTGTTGAAAGAAGACTGGACTGTTAGATCAACATCCAGGGAAGAAAATGAGAGCGCTGAGGATCGAAACAAATTCCAGCCATTGGATCTAAGCGCAAAGGATCGATAACCATCTGATCTAAGGTAAAGTGCACGAGCTTTAATCCTTTGTCTACACACGAGGATTGACTTCCCAAAGTCCTGAAGTAAATTGGGACCATCCATCGTCAAGGAGGACAAGTGGAGCAAGATCCACGACTCCAAAAGTTCGTGGACCAGGAGGAGGTGAAATAATCGAAGACGATCCTCACCATTGATCTCCAAGAGATACGTGTTAGCAGATTAGTAACTCCGAAAAAATCACTTCTAGAGTTCCAGTTGAGAGTTGAAATTCCCCGAAGCCCGGAGAGTCGGAGGATATCTGGACCGTTAGATCCATAGGGACACGTGACGACGGATTGTGAACTCTGGGGAAAATCACCTCGAGGATTTTCAGTTGAGAATTGAAACTCTTGAAGCCCGGAGTTTCGAAGAGATGAAGTGGATAGGGGTCGTCATATCAAGAGGGAGACACATGTCAAGCGATCTAAGTTTTCAGGTGAAAACACTCTGGGAGGAACGAGTGCGTAGGAGTTTGAAACTCCCGAAGCCCGAAGAGCCGAAGGGCCGAAGAGTCAAAGAGACGAAGTGCCGAAGGGTCGAATAACCAAAGAGCCGAAGAGCCGAAAATAATCTGGACCGTCAGATCCAGAGAGACACGTGGCGACGGATCGTAATCTTCGGGTGAAAGCACTTCGGGGAAAAGAAAAGGAGTAAAGTTTGAAATTGTCGAAGCCCGAATAACCGAAGAATATGGGAGTCATCGATATGCGGGAGGACACATGTCATCACATCATGAACTCCAGGGAAACTCACTTTGAGGATTTTCAGTTGAGAATTAAAACTCCCGAAGCCTGGTGAGTTGGAGGGCCGAAGTGAATCTCAACTTTCAAATCCAGAGGACAGGTGGCATGAATATATATACTTTGGGTAAATACTCGAAGTAATCCATAGCCGTTGATTTGAAAGTGGACACATGGCGCCAGATCTAGAACTCTGGAGGAAAGCGAAGGAGGGAAAACACCAAGTCCTGCAGAAAAACCTCGACCGTTGATCGATAAGGGAGCAAGAGGGTCGTTGATCTAGTCGAAGGGGCCAAAGTCCTGAAATAGAAGACGAGTCGTTGGATGAGGAGGACGCCTGGTAGACAATATTCCATTTAGGAGAAATCACTTTGGAAGAAAGAGTAGGTGTGGAACAAAAACTCCCGAAGGCCGAAGAGTTGGAGTTCATCTGAGTTGTTTGTTTGCTTGGGACAGGTGTCAGCAAATCTTCCACTCCGGAAGATAGCTACTGTGGAGGAAGTAATGGTTGAGATTTTAAAACTCCGAAGCCCAGATTGTCGAAGTAAATCACGACCGTTGATTGAAAGGGACATACGTTGAAAGATCACGGAGATCTGGGATAGCGTGCTCTAGGAAGAAGAAAGGAAAAGGAGACAGATCTCAGTCGTTTGTCACGAAACACTGTTGAGGTCAGAAGATCGACGGTTGAATTGGATTGAGGGGTTAGAAAGAGCTCGGGTTTTACTTTTCTTAGAGCGGGCCACAATTTAAACCACGGTATTGTAGAAGGGACATGTGGTGGCTAGAGGTGAATTGCGGGGAGAAAAGTAGTTTGGTTCCAAATCACTCTTGCCCACACCCACAATCATATACTTACGCTTCGGGTCATATCTCGAAGTCATATGAAGGAAAGGACCTAGCGAGGGGAGCTAGCGCCCGTTAATTAAAATCCTCAAAGGGGCCAAGAGAGAGCCGACGGGTCTGAAAGAACCTTCACTTTGAAGGAAAGGGGACATGGGTAAATTGGTTTGGGGTCTAGTAGAGGCCTGAAGAGTCGATCTGGCTCCTTGATGTGAACAATCCTATACCGATAGGTCGCAGAACCCCAAGGAGCAAGAGGGGGGCTGCATCAGGTGGTATCAGAGATGATTTTCGTCTGTAGATTTCAGGCAAAGGAGACAGAGGAGAAATCTGTTATTTTGTTTGCAGACAGCAGGCAAAGGAGAGACGGTGAAAGGAGATAATCTGATAACATCAAGTGGTATCATAAGTTAAAGTTTTCCTCTAGATAGTAGGTGAAATAAATCATAGTGTGATGCTCTGTGCGTGATTGTTGCAAGTGTGATACATCAAATTAAACAACCAGGTGAGTTGTAGGAGGAGATGGAGATGATCTTCATTTCAGGTTGAGCAAAAGACTTGCCTGGAGGGTAGGTAGAGGGTGAAAATGGCTACTGAAGGCCATGAGCGTGGTCAGAGAGAAAGATACAAGCAGAAAATCAAGTCAAAGATGGTTTTGGAGATCATTGAGATAAGAGCAAGAATGGAGAGACTAGCATTAAAGATGCAGAAGGAGGAAAAGATACACTAGAGGTACGAATGGCCTCTGAACAAGAAGGTAAAATGGTCTGTTCAAAATTTGTTGGCCAGAAAGAAGCAACAGGTAGTAAGGAGGTGGCGGAGGCATGTTGAAAACATCAGTGACACAAAGGAGGGGATGGGTTACATCTGTGAACCAGAAGTTGGAAGAACCTTCAGTGATGAAGAAGAGATATCAAAAGAGGATCTCATAAACCGCCATGTGGGCAGAGATGGACTTTCAAGTTTCCAGGTGGGAAATGGAAAGGGATCAGTGGAGGATCTCGTAGACTTCCAGGAGGGAAACAATGATTAAAGTTCATATTGCCAGGTGGGTAAAGAAATCCTATATTACCAGGTGGACAAGGGAATTAGAATGAGACTATCTGAAAGTCTCAAGAGTTGTGAAGTGAGTTCGGGTCAACAAGGAGTGTTGATAGATGAAGATTCATGTGGGTTTGTAAACCTTGTGAATGAAGATGATGAGAAGTTAAATGCATCCACCATCAAAGAGGAAAATCATAGGTGCATTATGATCATTGGGGGAATAAAAACATTCATGCCGAGAAACCAAGAAAAGGTTATCATAAATGTTGCAGGTGCAGCAACAGAGGGACAACCAACAAACATTGTCAAAAAAGAAGAGAAGGAGAAGAAACTGATGTTTGCCCCAGCAGAAGGAGAAGAGCATTCAACAAAATTTCTCGAAATTTTCAACCCGGGAGTTGAGCAGGAGATGATTGTAACACTGGAGCCTACAGGAGAAGGGGAAGTAGACAACATGTAATTTGTTGATTTGTATGAAGAAATGGAAGCCCTAGAGAGAAGGGTGATAGTGCAAAGCCAATACGTTCAATACGTCAAGTTGGAGACAGATGGAGGAGCATACCAGCCTGAGGAGCAACTGGAAGAAGTTAGAGTTGAACCAAAACAAGAGGAGTTGACAGAAGAAACCAATATGTGAGAGGAGGAAGTTGAGCAGCAGTTCATTTATGAGACTACAAAACTGGAGTCTACAGCAGGGTGGCAAGCTAATGCCATAGAATAAGAAAAAAACAAGGGGGATCAAGATGATCTACTCATTGATAAGGATAAAGTACAACATAGCAGACTGCATAAGAAGAGCCAGCCAACAAAGAAGTTGGACGAGGTGATTGAGGATATAAGGAGACTGATGTTGAGGTCAGTACAAGAAGTAGCCAGCAGGAGGAAGATGAACATAGGAGAACTTGCCATAGCAGCAGGGAAGAAGAAGAAGAAGAAGAAGAAGAAGGAGAAGAAGTAGTAGCAACAACATAGCAGAGGAGCAAATTGACAACTCCAAGGAGAAGTTTGGGATCCAGGAGGATTTCGACAGCGCTGGAGAGCTCATGAAGTTTTTGCAGTAGTGGAGTATGATGCAAGAGAAATGCTCCACCTTAGCAATGCACCAACATTCCAGCACATCAAGGCATATTCAAGAGAGGGAGAGGCACCAACCCCTCCCATTTTTAAATTTGAAATATGATCCTATATGGATTCATGCTGTAAATTAGAGTGAATACCAAGCCATGCCTTGGTATAGGAAGAATATAAGGTCACCTTTAATGGACGATAAGTTGATGGCTCTAGATTCAATTAAGACTAGATGGCCATTTATGAAACTTCATTGTAATAGATGAGGTTAGGTGAAGAGAGGATAAGCTCATAGAGCCCTCTTTTGAAAAGAGATCTTGTTTTGAATGAAGGTCAGAGAGAGAGAATTCTTAGAGGTCTCGAGAGAGAGGAGACGAGAGTTAGGAGAGGATTCTGAGAGAGAGACTGGGAAGCTTGAAAGATCAGAAATAGGAGTAGGAGAAAGAACTGAGACTCTGTGATAGTCTAGTTTTCTATGTACACATTTGTAAAGAGACATTCATATTAATATAAAGAAACAAAGTTTTTCCTACACATGGCGTGTTTATGAATTATTTGTATTATGTGAATGTTATCTGTGTATTTATTTATGTTGTAGATGTATGATAGGGTTCATTTGCAGTAGGAATATAGTTTGAAATATTGTTCTGGATTCCTTAGGTTGTGCAAGGAGTGCACAACAAAACATCAGAGGTTCTGTATCCAGTGCAAGGAGTGCACATATGAACTCTGTGGAGTTGGAAAGGAACTTGCTAGGAGGGCGCACCAGAGTGATACTAACTCAAAGAGGAACCTCAAGGTTGTTGAATACCTTGGAGGAGTAAATGTGCAGAGGGAGCACAGAGAGACAGAGTCAATGAGAACTCTTCCAGGTGGGCATCAAGCATGTGCAAGTGTGCACTAGGAGAATTCTCTATCGAGTTTGAAGAGAGGAGTATTAGAGAAGATATTCACAGAGTTACCAAACACTCTGTAGAAAATGCTCATCAAGGTGTGATTTGAGTGGGAGGTTTCCAAGAGGGCACCATAACCCTTTGAAGAGAGAAGAAGGGTTGAGACCCTTAGGAGACTGATTAAATCATAAAGATCAGAAGAGATAGTGATTTCATAAGCGAAGGCGAGACCCAAGATAGTCGGGTTCGTAGGAGAAAGTTCAAAGGTCGAATCCTTTGAACACTTATAAAGTCCCAAGTCGGAAGAAATCAAAATCTCAGGAGGAAGAGCGACAACAGTCATCAGATATGATAATGAAAGAAGACTGGACCATTAGATCAATGTCCAGGGAAGAAAAGGAGAGCGTTGAGGAGGAAACAAATTCCAGCCATTGGATCTAAGCGCAAAGGATCGATAGCCGTCTGATTTAAGGTAAAGTTGATGAGATTTAATCCTTTGTGTGCACAGGAGGATTGACTTGCCAAAGTCCCGAAGTCCCAAAGTAAATTGGGACCGTCCATCTTCAAGGAGGACAAGTGGCGCAAGATCCACGACTCTAGAAGTTCGTGGACCAGGAGGAGGTGAAATAACTGAAGTCGATCCTGACCATTGATCGCCAAGAGATACGTGTCAGCAGATCAATAACTCTGAGAAAATCACTTCGAGAGTTCCATTTGAGAGTTGAAACTCCTGAAGCCTGGAGATCTAGAGGAGATCTGGACCATCAGATCCAAAGGGACACGTGGGAATGGATCGTGAAGTCGAGGGAAAATCACTTCGAGGATTTTCAGTTGAGAATTGAAACTCCCAAAGCCGAGAGGTCCGAAGATTCGAAGTGGATAGGGGTCTTCATATCAAGAGGGAGACATGCATCAACCGATCTGAGTTTTTGGGTGAAAACACTCCCGGAGGAATGAATGCGTAGGAGTTTGAAACTCCCAAAGCCCGGAGAGACAAATAGTCGAAGCGTCGATAACCAAAGATACTAAGAGCCGAAAAGAATCTGGACCGTCATATCTAGAGAGACACATGATGACAGATCGTAATCTCCGAGTAAAATCACTTCGGGGAAAAGCGAAGTAGTAAAGTTTGAAATCGTCGAAGCCTGAATAACCGAAGAAGCTGGGAGTCGTCGATCTGTGGGAGGACACATGTCATCAGATCGTGAACTCCGGGGAAAATCACTTCGAGTATTTTCAGTTGAGAACTGAAACTCCCAAAGCTCGGAGAGTCGGAGGGCCAAAGTGAATCTCAACCGTCAAATCCATAGGATAGGTGGCGTGAATCTGTAAACTCCGGGTAAAGAATTGAAGTAATCCATATCCGTCGATTTGAAAGTGGACACGCGACGCCAGATATATAACTCTGGAGGAAAGCGGAGGAGGGAAAATGCCAAGCCCTGCAGGAAAATCTCGACTGTTGATCAAGAAGGGAGCAGGAGGGATGTTGATCTGGTTGAAGGGGCCAAAGTCCCGAAGCGGAAGCAGAGTCGTTGGATGAGGATGACGAATGGTAGATTATCTTCCATTTTGGAGAAATCACTTTGGAATAAAGAGTAGGTGTGGAATAAGAACTCCCGGAGAGCCTAAGTTCATCTGAGCCGTCTATTTTCTCGAGACAGGTGTCAGCAGATTTTCCACTCCGGAAGATAGCTACCATGGAGGAAGCAAGGGTTGAGAGTTGAGAACTTCGAAGCCTAGATTTTCGAAGTAAATCACGACTGTTGATTGAAAGGGACACGTGTTGAAATATCGTGGAGATCTGGGATAATGTGCTCCAGGAAGAAGAAAGAAAAAGGAAACAGATCCTCGTCGTTGATCACGAAACACCTTCAAGGTTAGAAGATCAACAATCGAGTTGGATTGCAGGGCCAGAAAGAGTATGGGTTTTAATTTTCTTAGAGCGGGCCTCAATTTAAACCACGATATTGTAGAAGGGACACGTGGTGGCTAGAGGTGAATTGTGGGGAAAAAAGTAGTTTTGTTCCAAAACGCTCTTGCCTGTGCCCGCAATCACATACTTACACGTCGGGTCATAGCCCAAATTCATATGAAGGAAAGGACCTAGCGAGGGGAGCTAGCGTATGTTAATTAAAATCCTCGAAGGGGCCAAGACAGAGTCGACGAGTCTGAAAGAACTTGCACTTTGAAGGAAAGGGGACCTGTGTAAATTGGTTTGGGGTCTAGCAGAGGCCCAAAGAGTCAATCTAACTCCTTGATGTGAACTATCCTAGACCGGGAGGTCGCAAAACCCCGAGAAGTAGGAGGAGGGAAGCATCAGATGGCATCAACAAATCAACAGCAACCCTATTATCAATAGAGCATAACAACTCCTCCTATGGTTTATACTATGGGAAACCTGGAAATAATGGAACAAATGAAACAAATGGAAGTATAATGTGTATGGATCAAAATCAAGCAAGCTATATGTGAAACTATCTTCCTCCACACTTGGACATGACAAGAGTTGAATGGAGACCTCCTGGTTCACAAAATCCTTTCAAACCTTAACCTTGACCCTCTCAATCAAATCTCCTCTCTTCGGATGGTACATAAACCATGTGCATATTCTGCAGATAAGACATTTGGTGTCATCGAGGGATGGAAAATTAAGTTATAAGTATGCGAAAGATACTTAATATGGGGAGGGGTGTGCATATTTTAATTTTTATTTATGGCTCATACCAACAAACTCATTAACAAACACCTCTATTCTATCATGACTTCGATCAATTTCAGGCTTCATCATTCCAATGAATGTGTTATCTAATCCATTTCACATGACTATGGATTTAAGCATACATCTAGTCTCATCAACATAATTTTTCTAAACGGGATTGCCTCGGCTTTGAGGGTTTTTAGTATGAAAAACAAGGATGTTGATTTTCCCCACCGCATAATCTATGCTTTGAATCTCTGGATGGTTAGGGATATCAAAGGTGTCGAAGGAATCACCCCAACCCCTCTATCTCCTACAATTCAAGCCCCAAACCCTTCACCACACGTGTGCAACAATATGGTTAGGCGTATGCAAATGAATACTAGGAGAAAATCCCTCAACCCATCTAGGAGGAGATAGAAAATGTTGAGGAAATTGCCCACCTTGAGCGGGGTTCCATCCATGAGTGGTAAATTGACACCAAAATGAGCAACTGGGTACTAGATGTGGGAAGTGTTAAGTTTTCATTGTTGTTATTAGATTATTTCCAAATTAAATGAGCGTCCATTGCATTTCCAAAAAACCAGCATAACGAGGATCATTGAAAGAAACACAATCACAAGGTATGCAACATTTTATCTTGGGAAACCCTCATGAGGGAGAAAACCCAGCAAAAACTTCCTCAATAATAGACTACCAATATAATGCCAAGACTAAGACTAAAACACCATGAATTAACTAAGAATGAGCATGCGCCTCTCTTCTCCTTCCTCCTGCAACTGTAACTTCCTTCAATATATGCACACTGGATGAGTGAGTGTGAGAGTGTGTAAGTGAGGCACCATCCTCACTTATAAATACTAATTGAGGAGGCGCTTAGGTTATGTCTCTTCACTTAGTGGGGACGAATTCTCCTAGAAGTGGTTAAAACCACTTTATAAACACTAGGGGCCGAATTTACAATTACCACCATACAAATATAGTTTGACCAATCCACAAAAGGGGATTTGATCTTATACAAGACCGAACATGATCAATCCGCAAAAGGGGATTTGATCTATAAGATAATAACTCAAATATAATTAGAATATTCTTCGAAGTTAAAATATTTCAAAACTCCCCCTTAATGAGAAGGGCATTCTACTGACTTGACCCAATACAACATCATCAAGAGAAGGAGAGGGAAACATCATCATCAACATCTGGAACACTGACTGACACATCTATAAATCATCATAAGTTTTTGTCATCATCAATATCATCATCGTTTATAGCATGGAGTTGGAGTATCATCATCATCATTAACATCAATAGCATGAGGTAAACAAAATCATCAACAACACAAAGATGGAATAACAACATCATCAACATGTGGAAACATAATGAGATAGGTTCATCAACAACAAAATTTGTGGTACTCTGACAGATCGTCCTTACTGAACCTTCGGGATCTGCCCAAGAATCATAAGATTCCCTGTGATATAAAATCCTAACAAGCTACCATGTGGTACTCTGGCAGACCTTCCTTACCGGACCTTCGAGATCTTCCCAGGAATCATAAGATTCCCTAGGATATAAAATCCTAATGGAGCTATCACTACTGACCACAACTGGCATACACATGCATAGGTACTCTAACAGACCGTCCTTACCAAACCTTCAGGATCTGCCCAAGAATGATCAATTCCCTAGGATATAAAATCCTAACGGAGCTACCCGTTGTTGGTCAGGATACCATAATATCATCAACATCACTCCCCCTTTCGAGGGAGGTCCTTTTGGAAAACACCAAGATTTTCTTGAAAGTACTCAAACTTCACATGAGATAGAGGCTTGGTCAACATATCTGCAACTTGCTCATATGTTCCAACATATTGGAGATTTACATCTCACCTCTACACCATATCACGAATGTAGTGATATCGGATCTCTATGTGCTTCAACTTATCATCGAACACTGGGTTTTCTGTCATTTTTATACAACTCTGGTTATCACATAGAATCACGGTGGCTTTCATCTCCAAATCGAAAAGACCTGTCAACAACTTCTGAAGCCATATTGATTCACAACTGGTGGAACATGCTGCAATGTATTTCGCTTATGTCATGATGAGAGAAATACCGGATTGCTTCCTACTTTGCCATGAAGTCATGGCTGACCCCAAACTAAAACAACATCCCGAAGTGGTTTTTTCTATTTGAAGCTCTTCCAGCCCAATCTAAATCAGTATAACCATATAGTCTGAAATCATGATCACTAGTATAACAGAGACTATAATCCAATGTACCCTTAAGGTATCTCATCACATGCTTTTCAACTACAAGGTGAACACGTCTGGTCTCCACCAGATACCGACTCAAGGTGTTCGCAACAAAGCATATATTTGGCCTGGTATTCGTCAAATACATCAATGAACCAATAATATGTATATATAGAGTAGCATCAACTAACTCTGATGAAGTATCAACTAGGAGCTTCAAATTCATCTCCATGGGTGTGGTCATGGCTTTACATTCTAACATGTCAAATCTCTTCAATATTTCAACTGCATACTTCCCTTGCTTAAGAAAGATCTTCTCTGGGCTCTGCCAAACTTCAAGACCTAATAAATAATGCATCGGGCCTAGGTATTTCATCTCAATTCAATGAAAATATTTTTCTTACAATCTGTGATGACTTTTTCTTCTCCTGTCAAGAATAAGTCATCCACATATAGTAATAATACAATTGGCTCATCATTTATAACCTTGAAGTAAATATTAGAATAAGCTTTACTCTTGGTAAAGCCCAAGCTTGTCAGAAAACTATCAATTCTGTCATACCAAGCTCTAGGAGCTCTCTTCATCCCATACAAATATTTCTTCAACCTGTAGACATGAGTCTTTCTATATTCAACTTCAAACCCTTGTGTTTTTTCTATATACACGTATTCTTCAATAACACCATTTAAGAAAGTTATTTTCACATCCATCTGATGTAACTTCCATTTCATTTTGGCTGCAAGAACTATGATGGTTCTGATAGAAGTGTATCTGGATACATGAGCAAAGGTTTCTTCATAGTCAATACCTTATTTTTGAGAAAATCCACGAGCCACAAATCTTGCCTTATGTTTTTTGATACTTCCATCTGCTGCATGTTTTATTTTGTATATCCACTTGGAAGATAACACATATTTTTTCTTTGGTATGGGAACTACTTCCCATACATCATTCTTTATAATGGACTAGTATTCTTCTGTCATGGCATCCATCCATTCTTTCTTCTGAATGGATTCTTCAAAGAAAGTAGGTTCATTTTCTACGAGATCACACATCAAGACCATGGATTAGGTTTCTTTCTTTGTCTCATGGTTCCTTCTGGGACACCATACTTCTCTGCATCTTGAATAAGTTCCCTTTCCCAAGCTGGCTTTCTCTTGTGAGAGTTTGTCATACAGGGAGGTTCTTGAGATTCTATCATATCATGATCTTCTGGAATCTCATCATTAGGGGTAACTCTAACTTCCTTCAAAGGTACTACAACTGTGGGAGCTACAGGTTCTTCTTCATATACTTCTTCAAGATGGCATTTCATTGATCTTTTGAGTCTTTCATCTTCATAAAAGGTTACATCTCTGCTGATCTCAATATGATGGTAACCTAGTATGTAAATTCTAAAGGCCTTAGAGACCTCATAGTATCCAACAAATATTCCCTTCTTTCCTCAAGGATCCAACTTAGTTCAATTTTATTTTGGAATGTGTACAAATACTAGACAAGCAAATATTTTGAGATGGCTTACTTCTAGAATATTTTTGGTGAACATTTCTTCGAGATTTTTGAATCCAAGTGCACTATGGGATAATCTATTTTGGACATATACTTTTGTTTTTGCGGCTTCATCCCATAAGTGCATTGGAAGATCTTGATCGTGAATCATAGTCTTTACTATTTCCATAATCGTTCTATTCTTTCTTTCCGCTACAACATTTTGTTGAGGATTATAGGGAGTGGTGAGATCCCTCTTAATCCCGACATCTCTGCAAAATATTCCAAATTCATTTTAAGTGTACTCTCCTCCATTGTCTGACTTGAGTATCTTGATTTTCCTTTCGGAGAGGTTTTCTACCAAATCTTTGAATTCCTTTAACTTTCCGAGTAATTCATATTTTGACTTCAAGAAATAAACCCAAGTCTTATGAGAGTAATCATCAATAAAGGATACATAGTATACATACCCTCTTAGAGAGGTTGATGGCATTGGACCGCATACATCTGAGTGGACGAGTTCCAAGATTTCTTCTTCTTTACTGTCGCTCTTTGGAAAATGATTATTTATGTTCTTTCCTTGTGAACATCCCTTGCATACACCTTCATGATCAACCTTTAATTCCGGTAAACCTATGACTACCTTGCTTACATATGGTGAGGATTTGTAGTTGATGTGAGCTAGTCTTTTATGCCAGAGTTCACAAGGAATTTCAATAGAGTGATCCAAGGCTACATATGAGTGACCTTTTAACTCGTACAAACCACCTTCTTCTGTTCCAATAAAAAATACATCTTCTATAATTTTTCCTTTAGACCACATAAAAACTTCACCATATATGAATGCAACCTTGAAACCTTTCTTATCTAGGGATTAAATAGAAAGTAAGTTCTTTTTCAAACTTGGTACATAAAGTCCATCCTTCATTCTCATCAGAGTTCTTGAATCAAGTTTGTAGGTGGATTCTCCCATTCCTTTGATAAAGTACTGATAATCATCTCCAAGTGAAACTTTATGGGGAAAGTCCTTTTCTATAAGGTTAGAGAGAGAGTTTATGACCTGTCATGTGCTTAGAGGCACCACTATATATGAGCAAAGTATCCTCTCCAGGTTTCACAGATCATGAGAGAGAGGAAAACAAAACATATTCTACAATCTCTTCTTTAGAAAAATTCTTGGGTGGCTCATCATCTTCGGTTGCATGGGCATGATGTCTTTTTTTTATTTTTCCTCTTGAATTCTTCCCTTCTAGCAGGACAATTCTTAACAATGTGTCCCATCTTATCACAATGATAACATTGATAAGAGGAGAAATATTTTCCCTTTCTTTGACCCTTATGATATTTCTAGAATCTCTTTGGAGAGTGAGATTCTTTATGGAAGTGGGTCTCCTTTTCAAAATGAGACTTTTTCTTTCCACCCTTAGCATGAGAAGCTAGGGATTGATCTTCATATATTAATAGGACAACTTCTCATTTGGCCACTCTTGCTTCTTCTTCAACACATTCTTCCCATAAACTATCAAAGTGGAGTTTCTCTTTTCTTGCACAAATAGTTTAGATGAAGGCATCCCAAGGTCTTGTGAGACCATTAAGCTTGTCATCATGAGTTCATATTCATCTAAGTTGTCTCCAATTTCCTCTAAATGTTCCTTTAATTGAGAAACCCTAGAGAAACAATCTTGAACTGTTTCTCCTTTTTACATATTTATATTATGGAGTTGGGTTCTCAAATTCATCTTCTGGTTGATGTTCTTTTCTTCATACATTCTGGTTAGGGCAGCAAACATATCTTTTGGAGTAATCTTAGAAGACACTTGAGGGATCAAGTGGTCAAACAAGGTTTTCTTTAAAATGTTATTTGGAGTATTCTTAGAAGTCTCCTAGACCAAAGCATTATGCTTATTTTGGATTTCTTTAAAATGTTATTTCGATGCTTCAAAAACATTAAGAAAAGCATTCCAATATAACTAAAGTTTTGATGACTTAGAAGGTTAGGAAGGTCAGTATTGTGACAAATATTTGGAAATCAAGATCTAATTTGGGTATATAAAGGGAATTCTAGGAGAAAGTGTTTTTCATCTTCAACTCTCTTGGTGTCACAAAGGTGACATATTTTTTCTTTCCATGGTGTTTTGGGGATTGTCCAATGCCTGGTTTCACTATATAGCTCCTGAGAATTAGTTCTTATTTTAGCAATATTGATTCTCTTCTTTATGCCATTCAAAACAGAGAGATACTTTTGTCTTCAAGGTTAGGGTTAACCACCTCCTTATAATATCTTAATTTTCTTGTATCCCCTAATTCTTTATCGCACCATAGATTCTTCTTAAATTTAACTTGTACAATATTTTTAATATCATCAATATTCTACAGAATAACTTCTTCTTTTATTCCCCAATAATTTAGCCAAGACTTGGCATCATTATCCCATCCTCAACGGTGGTGATTTCAGCTAGATACTGAAGCAATTTTGGGGAGCCTCGTGTTATCCATGTTGTTTATCTTGTTCTGTACATTAAGTACCTAATCATAGTTGTGCTCTCAATGGGGAAAAGGATCGTTTCTATGAAGAGGATATGATAGGGTGTATTTCCCTTGATTTAAATATTATAAGTTATAAAATTATTTTGGATCTACTCTATCTTTCTCCAGTATTCTCGAGAGATATTGCATCCCCAAAATTCACATCCATACAAGATAACAAGAGTGACAAGAGTATCAAAGATGAGTTTTTTCTTATCTCATAGTCAAAGGTCAGCTAATTTACATTTATTTTCAATCCCATAATAAGTTTTCCACCCTCCATTTATCAATTTTTCAATGTTATAGTTCCAATTGAGCTTGTGATGAATATCAATTCCAAGATACTTGTACGAAGACACTTCCTCCAAAATACTATTTTCGTATACGAAATTATCATAGGTGATCTTGTCGGATTTAATGATCATAACCTTCATTTTGTTAGTGTTCATGGTCATACTTGTACTTGTACTAAGTTCATATGGATTACTTGCTATAAGAACAATATCATTGGCATAGATAAGAAGGATGATTACTATACTAGCAAGAGTTGGTCCAACACAACCGCTAGCTTCCAAAAAATCTTCTAACATGTCAATATAAATGCCAAAAAGGGTGGGGGATAGGGGAAAACCTTGCTTGACCCCTATATTGCAGTTAATTTCTTTTGACCAACCCTCAATGCTCCTAAACTTGGAAATAACATTCTCATACAACCTTACTGCATCATCTCTCAGACCGGAGGGAACTTTTAGCTCTTCTAACCTATTCCAATGGTTGGTCCTAGGAATAGTGTCAAAACCTTTCCTAAAGTCAACAAAACAACAAATAAGATTGGTTTTATTATTGTGACACTCCGCTTCAATGACTATAAGCATGATAAGGTGGTCCATAGTTTAATGATAACCTCTAAAATCAACCTAACCTTTATCTTTTTTTCTATGGATTTCTATCCATATGCTTATCTTCTTTTTCAGAATAATTCCATATATTTTGGATAAAATGGGGCTAATCATAATGGTCCTATAATTAGAGGGATTTCTTTTATCCCCACTTTTAAAAGTAGGTACAATGAGGCTTTGAGTCTAATGTTTATGGAAGCCTTGCTTGACTGTTTAATTGAAGAGCTTGTATATGTGGGGGATCAAAATATGCCCTCCAATTTTTAATATTTCATCTTGGTATCCCATGATGTCCTTAGCTTTCTCATTTGCAAGTTGCCTAACCCCAAACTTTATGTCTTCTATAGAAAAAACATCATCTTTTGTAGAAAATTTTGGAATTTTGTCTAGGATGTTATGAAGTTCATACAAATTTTATGGTAGGAATTCTAGTCTGTCATGGTAATCATAAGATTTTATTTAGTTTTACAAGTCAGAATTTTCCTCCAAAATTTCTTTGGATCTAGCTTAAAAAGGTGCAAATGATTCTCTTGCTTTCTATTTACGTAGTGTATTTTTTTTCTTTTAATTAAGGCTTTGTATATATTAATATTATTATATTTCAAAGACTCATTACAAACATCCCTAATGACTTTTCTAGTGAGTTTACACTCGTTGTCATACCAAGGGTTGGGAATTCTATTCTTCTTTTTACACAACACTTCGATAGAGAATTTTTTTATGGAGGTAAAGAGGATTGTTGTAAAATTACGATAGATGTATTCAATATTTTTTTTGTATGATAGAAGATTTAATTCGATGTTTAAGTCATTTAAATGGATATTAGCTTTATTTTGTCAAAAAGTATATGCCTTTGGTTACCAAAGTTATCTTCAAGGGGTTTTTTGTGCATGGTAAAGTTTAGAGTTAGGGTTAAAGGTCTATGATCAGATTTAGGCTCATGGTTGTTTAAAAGGTAAAAATTTACTATTTGGTTGTAAACAGGCATATCTGATATCACATAGTTCACAACACTACTACCCAACCCATGGATACAAGTCATCTGGTTATATTTCGTCCACTTCATCATACCATTACAAATAATTAGATCTTTAGAACTACAAATCTTGATTAGCTCAGTACCATATAAATTATCGGTCAAGTCTTTTGAATTTATATTGTATCTATTAGCTAAAACAAGGTCCTTGTCTACCCATATAATATTAGGGTTGGAATCATTGTTTAATATAATAGCTTGATTAGTTGCAGTTCTAGAATTAAAGTCTCCTAGAAAGACGATACTACCTTCATTTCTCAGACTGTAAATATCGTGTTCTAATCTTTTATAGGGACAATTTTTATCTAGATTGTTTTTTATATAAAAGGTAGAATTAATAAGCACAAAATATCAAATTTCTATATATAGATTCTTAGCATTGACATATGAAATATCCACCCAAATGAACTGATTGAGAGGGTATTTTTTGTAAAGATGAATGTGAGGATAAATGTTTGTTCTTATGTAACAAACTATGCCTCCAACCCCTCTACGAGATGATTTCTTGTTCCATGTTGACCACAATATAAGTCCATCTATGTTAGGGACCTTAGATTCCTCATGCTCCCAGGTTTCAACTAGAAATATAATATCAATTTCACTTGGGATCGAACTTAATATAGGCCCCTTGTTCCAAGGAAAGCCTCGACAATTCCAATAAAGGATCCGAAGTGTCTCAAATTGTTGTTTATTATTATCATTTTGGTCTCTATCTCTAATAATAACTTTTCTGCTCCTAATTATTGGCCATTTCCCTTATTTTCTGTCTTCCTTTACCTTTTGAACCTCCTCCCTTAATTCATATTGATCTTCTGGAATGAGGTCTTCAATTATAAATATTCCAGACCCTTTTAAGCTCGAAGTTTTACTATGCTCATATTTATGGACATTAGAGCTTACTATAACCTAGATCAACCTATCTTTATTTTCAATTATTGTTTCCAATTTTTTTTCTTCTATAAGGCCAATTGTTTCAATTTTTGATTTATTTTTTAATTCCTCATTGACTCATTAATAATTGGGGCTTAGCCCCAATGGTTAGCTAAAGAGGTTCTGAGCCAAACTTGAAGCTATCCCAAGTGGAGGAGATCATGAGTTCGAATCTCGTGTTTCCCCTTGGGGTTAGGCCCATAATCATTCGAGCAACTCATCCACTTGAGCTAACCCGTCGAACTATTAAATTTTATATTATTATTAATGGATTTTAACCTTACCATTTCAACAACTTATATTCCTTTTTTTAATTAATGAAATATTTATCGTTTATAATAACTCACTTAAATTATATATTATGAGAAATATGTAATTTAACATATTTTGAGGAGTATACAACAATTGGTTTGAGTATATGATATTTTTATAATACTAAAATGTCTTCTCCTCTCTTAAACTTAGATAATATAAAATTGTTATTAAAAAAAAAATTGTGTTTAAATTGTTTGCAATGAAAACTTGATATATCATAATTTTAAAATTTTATTAGAGAAATCTTGTGTGTACAATGTAATTCACACACACATATGTATATATACTATTTGCAACTATTTACGATGCATGAGCATCTAGGCAAAGCCAACAATGTAATTGAGTTGTCACATTTTGTGGCTAGGAAGGGGACACGTTGTCCTGAATCTTTGAGAAGAATTGTTATTTAATTTGTGTAGTTAATTAGAAGTATTTAGTAGTGTTATATACTTGTGCTAGAAAATAGGAATAAGTGGCAAGTTGATACTCCCTGCAAGGAGATCAGGACAGCTAGACAGTTTGTTGAGTATTGATAGGAATTATGATTTCTAAAATTAGTAACTCCATTTGTGGAAGGGAGTTAGTTAGTTGTTTTCGCTATTCTATATTGGAATTCGAATTAGACAGAGGGAGAGAGAGGAAGAAATACTATGATTGAGAGTGTGAGATTAATGGAAGATACAAAAGATCTGTGTAGATTGATTAAAACAAAGAAATTTGGTGAAATTGAGGATTTTCCAGTCATTTATGTGTGAATGGGTTAAATACAAGTGTTTGATATTTTTCCTATGATTGGAGCTCATTATTTTCACTTGCAAATTAGTTATTAATGGTTGATAGAGATAATTATTGTTTTATTGAAGTTCCAAGTCGTGACTGTGTGAAAAAAATAGAGTTTCATGCAAAGTGGCGTGTTAATTTAAGAGAAACGATATTATTTATGAGTTAATACAGAGACTAGATCTCTTTGTAATCGAAAGAGAAAAGTGGTTGAATGTGTTAGGAGATTCCAGGGTTTGAAACCCAAACCATCAGAAATAAGGGCATAAAGACTTTGTTCAATAGTTAATCTTGGAGTTTGTTGGGTGAACTATCGTATTCCAACATAAACTTGAGAGCAAACAATTTTAAACAGAGAAAACTTGGTTTAGAAACCATGATTAATAGTTAGTTAAATGAAGGGAGAAACGAACAATCGAGATAAGAGATTGTTGTTCTTTCCCAACATCAACATGCCAAATTGCATTTCGAAATCAGAGTTGCATGATATTTGAAGTCGAGTTGGTGGTGCGATAGGAAACCAGGTGGTTTTCCAAGTGAGGTGTGTCCCAATGTGATTGGATATCGACATTGTGAAATGTTTTGAAATCCACTTCTTGTTGGTTCGGATGAGCCTATGGTAACAAAACTTTGGTCACATGTTGTGATATTAGAGCACCAATATTAATTTTTTCATATAACAACGTTTAACCAAGTTTGACATACAATTTAGTGGAAGACTGACAATTTAGAGAAAGGAGCCAATTTTTGGCAAATGTATAAAAAATTAGCAAGTCTAGCTAATTGTTTTTTATATAGCGGTTTTCTTAGGCCAGATTACCACCCTGCCACCATTTTTGGTATCAGAGAAGGATTTTCTCAACATAGTAGAATACAATCATGGTTATATGTGTGGGCAGAGAAAGAGGTTGTGGCAGAGGGTGACCAACAAAGAATGCAAAAGTCATGAAGGAAATGAGAGAACTACAGTCACGTATGTAAGCTATGGATTTGGGTAGATAAAGAGATCCAAAGGAAGGGGATGTGAGTGAACCTAAAGAAGAAGAACAAGGAGATGAAACAACACCCATGCAAGAGACACCTAAGCTAAAATACTTTTGGTCCATTCTAGGGGAAACTTCAATACCAAAACTTGAATTTCCTACCTATGAGGGAAGCCTCATTGTTGAACATCTCATTGATTGTATCAATGAGTTAGATAAGTACTTTGAGTATGATGAAATTGAAGAAAACAAGAAGGTTAGATTGGCAGTGATAAGGTTGAAGGGGCATGCATCCCTATGGTGGGATAGTGTGCAGGATGAAAAGAGAAGGAAGAACAAGCCATTGATAAAGAAATGGGATAAGATGGTGGCTAAGATGAGAGCCAAATTATTTCCCAAAGATTATCAGTTGATTTTGTACAGACAAATGCAGAACCTTAGGAAAATACTATTGACTGTAAGAGAGTATACTGAAGAATTCTACAAAGTGAACCTAAGGACAGGCTATGTGGAGAAATTAGTAGAAAAGACTGCTAGGTGTGTCAATGGTTTGA
The DNA here is from genome assembly GCA_009831015.1 of Picea engelmannii. Classification (NCBI taxonomy): domain Eukaryota; kingdom Viridiplantae; phylum Streptophyta; class Pinopsida; order Pinales; family Pinaceae; genus Picea; species Picea engelmannii. The sequence goes on from ML788964.1 coordinate 51,555, forward strand.
GGATAGAGATTCAGGATGAGATCAGTATGATATCTCCAAGAACAATGGAAGAGGCATATCAGTGTGCCTTAAGATAAGAAGAAACATTATTGAGAAAGAAGCACTTAAACAGAGGTAGGGGTTTAACCAAAGGAAGAGGAAAAGTAGCTGGAAGAGGGAAGTTTGTAGCTCAAAAAGGATATTCTAGCAACTCAAGTCAGCAGGAGAAACAAGACAGAAGAGGTGACTCAAGAGGGAGAAGACCTTACCAAGGAGGTAGAGGTAGAGGAAGAGGAAAATGATTTTTCTACATATGTTACAAATGTAACAAATTGGGGCACAGATCTTTTGAGTGTCCAGAGAAGGAAGACATAGGACAGAGAGGAGCCTATGTAGCTCAGAATGAGTAGGTTCCAATGACTAAAAATTTCCCAGAGACTGGAGAGGCTTTGATGATGAAAAAATTCTTATTGAAACCTGAGAAGGATAATGTAGAACCTACTCAGAGAAATTATTTATTCAGAACCATGTGTAAAGTCAAGGGGAAGTGTTGCAAGATGGTGATTGATAGTGGGAGCACTGACAATATTGTTTCCACAGATATGGTGGAGAAGTTGAGTTTGAAGAATATCAAACATCCTATTCCATACAAAGTATCATGGCTGCATAAAGGACATCAAATCCTGGTAAGTGAACAATGTGAAGTTGATTTGCAAGTAGGAACATATAAGGATAAAATTATCTATGATATTATGCCCATGGATGTTTTCCATATTCTTCTAGGGAGACCATGGCAATTTGACAAAAAGGTGGTACATGATGGTAGAAGAAATTGTTATAGTTTTGAGAAAGATGGGATGAAACATGTTATTATTCCTTTGCAAGAAGGGAGTACAGTAGGTAAGCAAGCAACTAAGGTCCTAATGCTAACATGAAAAGAGTATTTGCAGAAAATTGATGAGGAAGAGATGAACTATGCTATAATATGCAAGCCTAGAGTGGTAATGATGAAGACTTGTATTCCAGATCTACGTGAAGAATTTCAGGAGATGTTAGCTGAATTTAGTGATATTGTGGTAGATGATTTTCCCAATGAGTTTCCACCAAAGAGGGACATCAGTCATCAAATTGACTTCATCCCTGGAGAAAGTTTTTGTTGTATATGTAAATGAAAAAACACAAATATCATATAAAACAATCAATAAATACGCAGACAAGAAACACATAGATTTACGTGGTTCACCCAAACATTGGGATATTTCCACCAAGCATAGGTATCAATTGTCTTATTATTCATATCAAGGAGATTACAACAGCTTACTCACACACCTTTCACCATTTCCTCAATTCCCTTTTATGCCTCTACGAGCTTACATCAATAATGAACATAATTAGATTAGTTACATAACTATTTTCTAAACTTTTGCGTTCATACCAAATTGGTATATTTGGTTGAAGAGACTACTACAAAATAGGCTCCACTAAATCTGTTCATATCTACCGAATCTGGGAAATTCGTTGGCATATTCAACAATCTCCACCTTGAGAACAATTAACCTAACACCTTGCTCCTTCCTTTTGTTCATCAACTTTTCTGCAAGCCAAGAGAAGCCAAACACCATCATAGCTTCTCTAACAGTACTGGTTTTGTGAACATGTATGCACAGTTCTCTTTTGTATGCAATTTCTCAAGAGAGACTCCACGTTCATCGATGACCTGTAAATGGTACTTTGTAACACACCCACTACGAAATCTAAAATTTCTCGTCCTTTTTCATCTTTTCTCCGATGAATAGAATTTCCCCGACTCCCTACGGGACCTGATACAGATCCTGCCATCCCTTATCCGCACTCATCTTATCAGCGGTTATGGCCACAGGCCTTATCGGAGGGTACTCATCGACTTTCACGATACGATAAATCGCGATACAGGTATTCCCTTGTTCATTTCTGGGTTTCATCCATCGAAATTTCGTGGCTAGCGAATACGAGGAAAACTGACCTTTAGGAGTCCCGGACACTGAAAAGATGAAACACCAAAACCATGTGTGCGAATCCATTTCGGGACTTCACCTGTCGGGATTTCGTGATATGAGAGGACAAGACAGTTTCCTCTAGATGTCCCGGGTGCCGAAACACCGAAACATTAAATTCTAGTCGCTCTATACTCATTTTCGGGGTTTCATACTTCGGGGTTTCGCAAGTCAGGATTTCGCGATATGCGAGGACAAGACACTCGCCCCTAGATGTACCGGGTGCCGAAACATCGAATTATCACGCTTCTCTATGTTCTATTTCTTCTGGATTTCGCAAGTTGGGAGTTCGGGGGATGCGATGACATGAGGTCTCACATCGGGGTCTTCCGGGAGCCGAACTCCGAATTACTAACTCTAAACATACTTCCCTGTTTTGGGATTTCCGCCATCGGAAATTCGGGATATGCGATGACAGGAGGTCTCACACTTAGGTTTCCCAGGAGCGAAAACTCCGAAACCTTAACATATGTATAGTTGTATATATGTGTCGCTCAGTCCATTCCGAGAATTCACAGACTGGGTTTTCGGGACTAGAGAGCATAAGAAAACTTACCGTCAGGTATCTCGGGTGCCAAAACACTGACACACCAAATACCATCTGTGTTAAGCCATTTCGGGACTTCGCAAGTCGATAGTTTGGGAGATGCAAGTACAAGGGAATACACCCTTGAGCATTATGGTTTCCGAAGTGTCGAAGTCTCGTAACCTATCCGTGTATTGTTCTTTCGGGACTTCACCCATCGATATTTCAGGACTGACGTGTACAAGAAGAGTGACCCTTGGGTTTCCCGATTGCCAAAACACCGAAACACCAAGGCTTACCCATGCTAGACCTTTTCTGGATCTCATACTTCAGGATTTCGCGATGGGTAATGACAAGAAGTCTCACTCCTAGGTTTTCCCAGGGGCCGGAACACCGAAAACTCATAGCTACTTCGTCCTATTATTATTTCAAGATTTTGCAAATCAGAGTTTCGTGATGTGCACAGACAAGAGATATCGCGCCTAGACCTTCCGGGAGACGAAACTCTGAAATACCGACTCCTAAACCTACGCATCTATTTTAGGGTTTCTCCAATCGAAATTTTGCGGATCGAAGATTTGGGACTTGCGAGTATAAAGGGACTCGCACTTAGGTATCCTGGGTACCGAAATGCTAAACTATCCTATCTCATCCACTCCTTAAACTATTTCGGGGTTTCGCGACTCGCGATGATCAGGTTTCTTCCCCTTTGTCTTCCCAAGTACCGAAACGCTGAAACACTTACCGACAACCACGTGTCCTATAAATGGATGGTCCAGATACTGCCACGAACCCTGGGGATCTACGGTCCCGATTTCTTCACTACTTACAAAGATAAAAGGAAAGGGGTTGAGGCATTAACGCCCTCATTTCTTCCTCCAATCTAATGGTCGTGACTAACCTCAGATCTTCCGATAAGATCTCATCCGTCAATCAATACTTATCCACATGTTGTCATTTCAGGATTTTGCAATTTCGGGGTTTCGGGACTTGCGAGCATGAGAGGACTCGCGTTTGGATACCCCAGGTGCCGAAATGCCGAAATATCGGGATTTTAAGAGGACCATTCCTCCTCGTGGAGGATTACTAAGACTTACACCATCAAATCCTTTTTCAGGTTCTTGGTAAGCTTTCCAAGAAGGGTGTCTCTATGGGGAGATCTATCCAGGGTATTACCTGAGACGGATAAGGGTATAGATTTCTCGAGAACAGACTTGAAGTCTGAATTAGATCGGTATACATATATATAGCTATTTATAAACATAAGCCATACGTAGTCTTTCCATTATAAGCATGCAACCACCATTTCTGGTCAAAACACCACACAAACAGTCTTATACTGAAACCATTCATAATTGCACAGACTATGAGCATAAATGTTAGAATATACATTTCAAGATGCAATATAAAACACTTATCAGAAATAACACCGGGTGTGATTGCAACTGCTGAGAGGGGTGCTTGTTTCCACCCAACCATAGGCTCAGCGATTCTGAATGGATTTACCACTACCCACCCCCGAGCCGAGACCACGATGCTGCGAGACTGAGTCTCTGTTCACCAGTGACCGAGAACGAAGGTTACTCTCCTTCTTCTCTGTTATCACTCACTATGTATTTTTCCAGAGTTTCTTTTCCTTCTCCTCTTTTCCCTCGCATCTGCCCCTTGATCGCACAGTCTTCCTCTTTTTCTCTTTCCAGCGAGGTTGCGTGTGGCACGATCTTCCTCGCGGTGGTCAGGTCTGAGGACTCTACGGATGGGCGGTTCACCCCCATCCCTCATTATTTATGAGGATCCATTTACCTACCAACCTAGTGAGTCATTTAATTTGGGGCCAACGAGCCGCTCTTGGTTCTCTGGGCCAGTGAAGTCCAAATACGATATTGGTTTCGGTGGAAGTTAACGCCACCATTCCAGGTGCCTTCCACCACCTTTCTTCAGCCATCGTGGTCTCTTTGTCAGCACATCCCCCTCTCAGCAGTCCTGCAATATATATATTCATAATATTATTTACATTCATCTACCTTTCTCACAAGGTCCATTCACATCGCACATTCACATTTCTAAGTTTGCCACAATACTTGGCCAGTATAGTTATTTTTACAGACTGGGGGAAACAGGGTGTTACATACTTGATAGGTATATGTTTTGTTTTACTGTGATAGGCTGGATTCTTAGTCAAGTGAATAACACTTTGGCTATCACAAAGTAACTTTACTTTTTCCTGCATCCTTCCAAACTCACCAAACAAAACTTTCAACCAAAATGCCTCTTTGCAAGCATGTGAAGCAACTACATATTCTACTTATGTAGTGGATAAAGAAAAAATGTTCTGTAGCTTTGGCATCCAACTAATAGCTCCACCTGCAAGAGTAAAGACATACCCTGAAGTCGACCTTTTCTTATCCAGATCACCTGCAAAATCATAATCAACATATCCATAGACTAATTCACAACCACTGTTATAGGTGATACAGTAATCACTTGTTCCCATCAGATACTGAAGCACCCATTTTAATGCTGCCCAGTGCTCTTTACCTAGATTTTCCATATACCTGCTAACAACCCCAACTGCATATGAAATGTTTGGCCTTGTACTAACCATCACATACATTATACTTCCTGTTGCATTAGCATATGGTATACAAGACATATATTCCTTTTCTTCTTTTGTACTAGTACATAAACTTGAAGAAAAATTAAAATGGGAAGCCAAAGGGACTGAAACTGGTTTCACATCGTTCATACCAAAGCTCAATAGTATCTTCTCAACATACTTTTGTTGTGACAACCAAAGCTTACCATTCCTCCTGTCTCTGAATATCTCCATGCCCAAAATATGTCGTGTTGCTCCTAGATATTTCATATCGAACATCCTAACCATCTGAGCCTTTAACCTGTTGATTTCAATTATTATTTTGCTTGCTAAAAGCATATCGTCAACATATAATACTAAGATAATGAATATTCCATTATTCATTTTCTTAAAGTAGACACAATGATCATACTCACTCCTTGTATACTTCTGGCTCACCATGAAAGAGTCAAATTTCTTGTACCATTGTCTGGGTGACTGCCTCATACCATACAATGATTTCTTGAGCCTGCAAACAAATTTCTTGCTACTATTCTGAATGAACCCTTCAGGTTGTTCCATGTAGATCTCCTCATCCAAATCTCCATGTAAGAAAGCGGTCTTAACATCTAGTTGCTCCAACTCCAAATCAAGTAATGCAACCAATGCTAACACACTTCGAATTGAAACAGACTTAACAACTGGTGAAAAAATCTCATGAAATTCAATACCTTATTTCTGAGAATATCCTTTCGTAACTAGCCTTGGTTTGTACCTTTCCACTTTATCATCAACACCCTTCTTTAGCTTGTAGACCCACTTGCAACCTACAATTTTTCTGTCTCTTGGAAGCTCTACTAGGTCCCATGTGGCATTCCTCTCTAATGCCTTCATTTCATCCTTCATCACTTCTTTCCATTTATCACTCTTATAACCCTTCACAGCTTCCTGATAACACGAAGGTTCATCATCATTAGTACATAAAAAAACTGACGAAACAAAATCATCATACCTTCTTGGAGGATTTCTGACCCGCGTAGACATCCATAGGGAAGTTTGTGGCTCATCCACATTATGTTGATTGTTATCATCAACAATGTCTTCCTCTACAGGAGAATCTTCATGAACATCTTCATAAGCTTGTTCATGTTCACTTTCACCTGTATTTGAATTGATTTCAAACTGAATCTGTTGATACTTAGGTACTTCTTCCTGTTTCATTTGAACATCTACATATGATTTGATAAGAGATGATTCATAACATATTACATCTCTGTTAATGGTGATCTTGTGCGAAGTAGGATCCCACAACCTGTACCCCTTTATACAATCACCATATCCAACATAGATAAGCCTTTTTTATTTTGGATCTAATTTAGAACGTTGATGTTTCAGAATTAGAGCATAGGCTTCACAACCAAAAACTTTAAGATTAGAATAATTACAAGGATGACCTATCCATACCTCTTCTGGAATTTTGCACGTTATTGTTGTTGATGGTGATCGATTCATCAGATAACATGTTGTAGTTACTACTTCTACCCACAGTTCCTTATACAAGTTGGCATTACTAAGCATACTCCTTGCTCTCTCTAGAAGAGTCTTGTTCATGCGTTCAAAAACTCCATTTTGTTGAGGAGTATAGAATCTTCATGAACATCTTCATAAACTTGTTCATGTTCACTTTCACCTGTATTTGAATTGATTTCAAACTGAATCTTTTGATACTTAGGTACTTCTTCCTGTTTCATTTGAACATCTACATCTGATTTGATAAGAGATGATTCATAAAATATTACATCTCTGTTAATGGTGATCTTGTGCGAAGTAGGATCCCACAACCTATACCCCTTAATACAATCACCATATCCAACATAGATAAGCCTTTTTTATTTTGGATCTAATTTAGAACGTTGATGTTTCAGAATTAGAGCATAGGCTTCACAACCAAAAACTTTAAGATTAGAATAATTACAAGGATGACCTATCCATACCTCTTCTGGAATTTTTCACGCTATTGTTGTTGATGGTGATCGATTCATCAGATAACATGTTGTAGTTACTACTTCTACCCACAGTTCCTGCTACAAGTTGGCATTCCTAAGCATACTCCTTGCTCTCTCTAGAAGAGTCTTGTTCATGCGTTCAAAAACTCCATTTTGTTGAGGAGTATAGGCAGTATTTTTATTCCTATCGATCCCAAACTCCTTGCAATAGTTCTAAAATTCCATTGACGTAAATTCACCACCATTATCAGTTCTTAAAAATTTAATGGATCTACTAGTGCTCTTTTTCACTAAAGCTCTAAACTACTTGAAAACTGTAATACATTAGCCTTACTTTTCAACATATAGATCCACACTTTCCTAGAGAAATCATATATAAAAGTAACAAAGTATGATGATCCTCCATATGAAATAGTAGGGGATGGTCCCCAAACATCAGAATGGATATAGTCAAAGATCCCTTCACTGGTGTGTCTTCTAGTTTTAAATCTCTGCCTATTCTGTTTTCCATAAATACAATGCTTGCATAAATCTAACTTTAAAGACTTTAGACTAGAAAGTAACTTGCGATCAGATAATACCTTCAATCCTTGTTCTCTCATATGGCCCAGTCGTGGATGCCACAGTCGAACATAATCACTGTCTTTCTCAGATACCGCTGTCGCATGATATGACTCAGTTCTTCCTTCTAACAAAAACAGGTTACCAACCTTCTTCACTTTCATAACCAATAGGATTCCTTTGTAGACCTTCATAACTCCACCTTGAAAAATACTTTTATATCCTCTAGTATCTAAGACTCCCAAAGAAATTAGGTTCTTCCTAAGCTCAAGTACATGTCTTACATCAGTTAGTATTTTAACAGTTCCATCAAAGATCTTAATTTGAATTCTACCAATTCCCACAACTTTACATGAGATATCATTTCCCATGTAAACTATTCCATCATTTATAGACTGGTAAGTAACAAACTAGTGTCTATGAAGACACGTGTGATTTAAAGCACCATAATCTAATAACCACTATTGATCATGACGTGAACCAATACTAATTGATAAAACTTCATCAATCATACCTGAACCTGTTTCAGTTGCATTTGCTTCCTTCATCTCTTTCTGAGGGTCTTCTTTGGAGGCTTGTTGTTGCTTCGAACAGTCCTTCTTCAGGTGTCCATATTTTCCACAAAGCCAACACTTAAGCTTGCTCTTCTTTCCCTTCGACTTTGACTAAGAGAAATCCCTCTGACCGTGTCCGCTTTCTTTAGGTCAGACTCTGACCATCATCGCCTCAGATGTAGAGGTTTCTAGATTGGATTTCTTCCTTGTTTCCTTAGACAGTAAAGCTCCAACAATATCATCAAAATCAATACTTTCTGTTGAACTTAAACTAATAGAGGTAACAAAATGATCCCATGATGCGAGAAAGGAACACAATAATGTAATTTCCTTATCTTTATATTCGAATTTCATTCCCATGTTGTCCAACTGGACTAAAAGAGTATTAAAAGTATTTAAATGATCAGTTGTTTTCGTACCTTCCTTCATGCGAAAACTGTATAATTGTCTTTTCAAGAAGATCCTGTTTGTCAAGGATTTCATCATATACAAGCTTTCCAGCTTCTTCAGTAAACCAGTTGTTGTCTTCTCTGAGACAATATTGAACAGAAAATCGTCGACCAAACACAGGCGTATGGCACTCAGTGCTCTCGCATCGATCTCATCCCAGTCATCATCTGTTATGGTCGCGGGTTGCTTTTCTTTTCCCAAAAGCGCCTTCACCACGCCTTGTTGCACGAGAAGATCATGCATCTTAACCTTCCATATCTTGAAATTGTTCTTGCCATTGAACTTCTCGATTTCGAATTTGGCACTCTGAGTTTCGCCATTAGCAGAAGATAAAATTTCCACAACACCACTGCTTATAATAACCACGAACCTTTGAAAAAATATGTGAAGGAATGATGATATAGTCTTCACAAGGTTTAATAAAAATTTAATAAAGAAAACCTTTTACTAAAAAAATTCACCTTTTTAATAAAAAACCTTTTACTAAAAAAATCACTTTTACTTTAATCCCTCCACCTTTACTTTTTCACTTTATACCTTAATTTCATTTAAAAAATATTTACTTCATCCACCCACTTGACTTCACTTGTTCACACCTCTTAAAAAAGGTAAATTCAATTTTGGAAGAACCCAAAAAATCTTCATACCTTAACTTTTAAACCACCATACGAATATTTTTAAGGAGTCTCTGCACCTCTCGTTACAACTGGACTGTGGCGATATTCAAGAGTCGTCGCACCTTTTGTTATAGCTGGATTTCGGTGATTTGAGAATATTTACAGTGGGATAAGTCTAGGTAATAAGACGTCGAACCCTTCGAGAGGAGGGAACTGCGACGATGTGGGAATCGACGCACCTCGCACTATTGTTGCTACTCTTCCGAATTTTGACACCCTCGACGCCCTCTCTTCCAACCTCATATGATACCACTTGTTATATTTGTAAATGAGGAAACAAAAATATCATATAAAACAATCAATAAATATGCAGAAAAGAAACACAAATATTTACGTGGTTCACCCAAATGTTGGGCTACGTCCACCAAGCATAGGTATCAATTGTCTTATTTTTCAGATCAAGGAGATTACATCAGCTCAATCACACACTTTTCACCATTTCCTCAATTCACTTTTATGCCTCTACGGGCTTACATCAATAATGAACATAATTAGATTAGTGACATAACTATTTTCTAAACTTGTGCGTTCATACCAAATTGATAGATTTGGTTGAACAGACTACTACAAAATAGGCTCCATTAAATCTGCTCATATCTACCGAATCTGGGAAATTCGTTGGCATATTCAACAGTTTTCCCAACAAGTCAACATATAGATTGACACCTCAAGATAATGAGGAAGTTAGAAGAAAAGTTCAGGGACTATTAGATAAGGGGCTAATTCAAAAAAGTATGAGCCCATGTGCAGTACTAGCAGTACTTAGCCCGAAGAAAGATGGAGATTGGAGAATGTGTATGGACTCTAGGGACATCAATAAAATAACTATTAGATATAGGTTTCCATTACCTTGGATGGATGACATGATGGACTTCCTGAGTGGGGAAACATGATTTTTAAATATAGATCTGAAGAGTGGGTACCATCAAATTAGAATTCGAGAAGGAGATGAGTGGAATACAACCTTTAAAACAAATGATGGGTTGTATGAATGGTTGGTTATAGGGTTGTATGAATGGTTGGTTATGCCATTCGGATTGTCTAATGCACCAAGCACCTTCGTGAGGTTAATGAATGAGGTCTTGAGAGATTTCATAGGTAAGTTTGTAATAGTTTACCTTGATGATATTTTGATTTTATGTCAAACAGAAAAAGAACATTTGGAACATCTAAGATGTGTTTTGGAGAAATTGAAAAAGGAAAAGTTGTTAGTGAATGTGAAAAAGTGTTCATTTATGAAACCAGAGTTAGTATATCTAGGTTTTGTTATCTTAAGATATGGTTTGAAGATGGACCTAGAAAAGGTGTAAGAAATCATTGATTGGCCTTCACCTCGGAGCATATTTGAGGTAAGAAGTTTCCATGGATTGGAAATTTTTTATAGGAGGTTCATAAATAATTTCAGTGGTATTTGTTCATCTATCATTGAAACAATTAGGAAGGAAAAACAACAATTTCAATGGACAACAGAGGTTGAAAGAAGCTTTCAGTTTTTGAAGAAAAAGATCACTGAGCAACCAATATTAAGGTTACCAGATTTCAAGCACCCTTTCCAAGTAAAGTGTGATGCTAGTGGAGTAGCAATTGGAGTTTTACTCAGTCAGGAAGATAGGCTTGTAGAATATTTTAGCGAGAAGCTGAATGACTCAAAACATAAATACTCATCCTATGACAAGGAATTTTATGCTATTATCCAAGCCTTGAAGCATTGGAGACGTTATCTGATGCCTAGGGAGTTTGATTTGTTTTATGATAATCATGCATTGCAATATATTATGAAGCAACCCAAATTGAATCAAAATCATGTCAAATGGGTTGAGTTCTTACAAAGATTTACTTTTGTGTTGAAGCACATAAGTGGGCAATCAAATCGGGTAGTTGATGCCTTAAGTACGAGACAATTGATTGTGCAAGAAAATCAAATCCAAGTTTTAGGATTTGAATACTTAAGAGATTTGTATGAGACCAACATTGATTTTCAAAATACATACAGGGCTTGTAGGAATCCTGTGGAGGTAGACAGAGAGCCATGGATTGATTATATGTTGCAGGATGGCTTGTTGTTTGAGAACAATAAAATTTGTATACCTAAGTACTCCATGAGAGAGAATTTGATACAGGAAAAGCATAATGGAGGGATGGTTGGTCACTTTGGAAGTGATAAAACCTTTGGACAGTTAAGCCATTTTTATTTCTGGCCAAAGATGAGGTCTGAAGTTGAGAATTTTGTGAGCAGATGCAGGGTATGACAACATGCCAAGGGAAGAAGCCAAAACACATGCTTGTACACACCATTGCCTATTCCAACTAGGCCTTGGGACTCCGTGAGTATGGATTTTATATTGGGTTTGCCAAAAACTCAGAAGGGAAATGATTCCATCTTTTTAGTTGGTGATAGATTTACTAAGATGGCACACTTCGTTCCATGTTATAAGACAAGTGATGCCACACACATTGCTAACTTGTTTTTCAATGAAGTTGTGAAGCCGCATGGTTTACCTAGGAGCATTGTATCTGACAAAGATGTGAGATTCACAGGTCATTTCTGGAGGACCTTATGGAAGAAGTTGGGTACTAAATTGAAATTTATTTCAACATATCATCCACATTCTGATGGCTAGACTGAGGTGGTAAATACAATTCTGGGTAACATACTCAGAAGTTTGGTTGGAGAGAATCCAAAACAATGGGACAAGGTGCTAGCTCAAGTTGAGTTTGCATATAATGATTCACCAAACTGAAGTACAAGAATGAGTCCATTACAAATTCTGTATGGAATGCATCCAAGAGGGTTGTATGAGCTTCGTGACTTGGGTCAAATGGAAAAAAGAAGTACATATGGAGAAGAGTTTGCAGCAATGATTAGTGAACTACAAGAGCAAGTTAAAGCAAGTTTGTAACAAAGTAACACTAGTTACAAAACAAGAGAAGAAGAGAGAAAAACTACGAGGTAGGAGATTTGGTTTTAGCACATCTGAGGAAAGAAAGATTTCCAAAGGGAGAATATAACAAGCTGAAAATGAAAAAAATTGGGCCTTGCAGAATACTCAATTTTTTTTTAGCAAATGCCTACGAGCTAGAAATTCCAACAGGGTTTGGTATCCCACCTATTTTTAATGTTGCGGACTTGTATACTTATGTGGCAGATGATACAAGACATATTCCATAAGACATAGATCATGTGGAATATCTTCAGTGGAAGAAGAAGATGCCTATAGCACAACCATCAAAAGATGAGTCTATCTTGGATACTAGAGTGACAAAGAGTACCGGGCAGAGAGATTATTTGGAATACTTGATCAAGTGGAAAGGACATCCTGTAGAATATTATACATGGATGAATGCTAAAGGATTGGAAACAAAAGGTTTCTCAATAGTTGATTTAATGAAAATGGGTTCATATTTTTTACCCTTGGGAGTCTGATGCAAGAGCATCTAGGCAAATCCAACAATGTGATTGAGTTGTCACATGTTGTGGCTAGGAAGGGGACAAGCTGTCCTGAAGCTTTGAGAAGAATTGTTATTTAATTTGTGCAGATAATTAGAAGTAGTTAGTAGTGTTGTAGACTTGTGCTAAAAAATAGGAATAAGTGGCAAGTTGATACTCCCTACGAGGAGATCATTCCAGCTAGACAGTTTGTTGAGTAATGATAGGAATTTTGTTTTCTAAAATTAGTAAATCCTTCGTTTGTGGAAGGGAGTTAGTTATTTTTTTTGGCTATTCTGTATTGGAATTCGAATTAGACAGAGGGAGAGAGAGGAGGCGATACTGTGATTAAGAGTGTGATCTTAATGGCAGATACAAAAGATTTGTGTAGCTTGAACAAAACAAAGAAATTTGGTGAAATTGAGGATTTTCCAGTCATTTATGTGTGAATGGGTTAAATATGAGTGTTTGATATTTTTCCTATGATTGGCGCTCATGATTTTCACTTGCAGATTAACCATTAATGGTTGATAGAGGTAATTATTGTTTTATTGAAGTTCCAGGTCATGACTGTGTGAAGAAACTAGAGTTTCATGTAGAGTGGCATGTTAATTTAATAGAAATGATACTATTGATTAGTTAATACAGAGACTAGATCTCTTTGTAATCGAAAGACAAAAGCGTTTGAATGTGTTAGGAGACTCCAGGGTTTGAAACCTAAACCATCAGAAATAAGGGCATCAAGACTTTTGTCAATAGTTAATCTTGGAGTTTGTTGGGTGAACTTGATCGATTACTGAGGGGTGAATAAGTAATAACGTAATTACAATCCTTTTTCTCTAAAAAAATCCAAGTGTTATATCAATGTAGAATTATTATCCAATAATGAGCAATAATAAATGAACAAGCACACACATACACAGTACACCAGTGTTTTACGTGGAAACCCAAATCGGGAGAAAACCACTGAATGCTTTTTCTTATATGTCTTGAATAATTACATTCATTGGAAGCACCAAATTTCTTTGTTTTCCAGCTGCAACTGGAAGGAGGCTCCAACCTCCTATTTTCTCAGGATACAACCTGAGGGAAGCTCCAACTCCCCAATTCCATGGCTACAACCAGAAGGAGGCTACCACCCCCTATGTTCTCCGGCTACAACCACCTGTCCTTGCCCCATCCAACCACCCTAAATTATAAGTAGAATGATGGAACCACTGTCAACCTGTCACTGTGATATATACTATTGTACAACTGTATCAACCTATACCACTGACCTGTATCCAATCTATACAACTGCCCTGTAATCAATCTGTACCTAAATTAAACATGTGTCTACAAAAATACAACAAGTACGCGACCTGTTGTGATGCAAACCATGTATGTACGCGCCTTATCTGGTATGCAGCCCGCGTATGTGTACACCCTATCTGTTATGCAAGCTGTGTATGCCTTCTAGAACTAGGGTTTCCTTTCACTTGAAAACTTATGACCCTATGTAAATTCTTTCACATAGATATGTATCCTGTCACTGTATCCAGACTGTAATTGTACCCTGTGCATGTATTATCATACATGACATTTACTCAATACAAATATGTATCTCTCTAGTCATGTGCCATATAGGTGTGTGAAATCACGAACAAATATAACTTCCCTCACATGATCTTAGTCATCAAACCCTTTTTGATATTCAGCCTCTCAATACATCAACAAATACAAGATCTCAACCATGTACCATAAAAACCTTTAGCCACGTGCAAAGAAATACAAGAGTGCCTCAACAAGAAGTATCAATGATGAATATACCAGCACTATATTTCAGTAGATCTGACTTAGGTAGAAGATCCCATGTAGGCACTAGTCTCTCTAGGAAGAATCTTCAAATCTCCATTTCCATTCCTCATGCATACATCAAAATCCAACTATTTATAGAAATAAGACATACCTTTTGAACCAATGGATGGATTTGATGTATCTGAGCACTTTAGACCTTCCTGTAAGCTTGATCTCAGAATCTAGGACCTCTGCATCTTCATCTTCTCAAGTTTCCATGGCTTAACCAACATGTACTCACCTTGTACACAACCATCCCACGTATGTACTCACCCTATACATAGACAACCCACGTACATGTACACACCCTATACACAACCAACCTGCGTATGTATGCACCCTATTCACAAAAAACTCGCATACATGTACTCACCCTATACACAGACAACTCGTGTAGACCTCAGAAAATAGGGTTTTTTTTTTTATTCGTTGTAATTCGGAGAATTTCGTCGTCAACCCTTCGAGCTACCTCAGACGTTCGCCACTTCAAATGTATCCACAAGTATTTACAATAAGATTTATACAAGAAAATAAATATACAATATGTACAAGTGTGTCCTTAATGAGTGAGATTTGCCTCTTATTGTTGGGTATGTGTTATATTCTTTGCATGTGTGTGTGTGTGGGTGTGTCAGATACGACAACTGCGTCTGGGTGGTTTTTGCTATTTTTAGCGGATTTTTCTATTTTTAGCTGATTTGTAAATTAATCCCGGATTAAGGGATTAGGGTTTTGGTATCTACGGAATACCTAAAAACATTGTATATATTGTATGGCGAATGGTGAAATTCAAGATAATGAAAATAAGAAAGGTTTTTCCGGTTGAGGGTTTTCGGTAAAAATCTCTGTGTAATCTGTGTATGAGCCATTGATTAATTTCTGTATTGCTTAAGAATCTATATGCATTGTTTTACTTCGCAGGTTTAAAACTTACACTTATTTATATCTTCATGTAGCCTTACACTTTCTTTATTTTAGGGCTTCTCCATTTAAAATTATTTATTTTGCAAGACACCTTGACTCTTGGGGGCTTCTATAATATTCATGAGGGTTCTCCAACTTCATATGGTCATAACTGTCTAACTGTGAGGAGTTATGTGACGTTCCACATACCACCGGAAATGACATGAAAAGCACTATGCATATAGGATAGTTTCACTGACAAATTCCTTGTCCTTCATCTCATTATTCCACAATTAATCATGGGTTCTCTAACCATACTTCTAGGATAACTTAATACGTAAAGTGTCTTCCCATGAGGGATTTCACCATAAGGGGGCCACTGTGGAGTTCATCCATCTGTACTTCTTATCAACCATGACAAGATAATAATGAGTCATATTTACATGAAACAAACTTGGGTCAATTACCCAAACCTTTGTGCTACCGTGCTTTCTTCAAGGGTTGACAACAATGACAACCAACCTTAATCAACAATCTCCCCCTTTGGCATTGATGGAAACAATCTGATGCAATACTGAAATCATATCACTCATGCTCCCCTTGGAACCATGCCTCTATCCTCTGCATCTGATAAATATGCTCCCCCTAGAACCATGCATTTGTCCTCTGCACCCCTGGAACCATGCCTCTGTCCTCTGCATCTAATAAATATTCTCCCCCTGGAACCATGCCTCTGTCCTCTTCATCTAATAAATCTCCCCCCCTTTATCATCAATGGAAAATGTATCTTTCCATCCGGGGTCGCTCCCTCTAACTGAACTGTCCTCTGATGGTGTTTCCTCGTGTACATCTAAGACATATAAGATAAGCATTCAAAAAGCATTCATTTTAGAGTAGAAATAACTCCAAGTCTCTCGCGAATATATTCAAAGGCTTCACATGGAAGTGGTTTTGTAAAGATGTTTTCCACTTGTTCTTTTGTGCCCACATACTCAACTCTGATGTTCTTTTCTCCAACCTGCTCTCGTAGAAAGTGATACTTGATTGGAATGTGCTTCGTCTTGGAGTGAATCACTGGTTTCTTTGAGATACTGATGGCGCTTGTATTATCATAATAGATTGGAATGGGTTCATCATACTCAACTTGTATATCTATCAGATTTTGTTTCATCCAAAGAACCTGTGTACAACATGATGATGCTGCAATATACTCTACCTCGGATGTAGATAAAGATATTGATGATTATTTCTTTCTTAGCCACAATACTAAACACTCAGCTAAGTAGAACGATGCTCCACTCGTGTTTCGTCGGTCATCAATACAACCTGCCCAATATCCATTTGTGTAGGCAATAAGTGATAGATCATTTCCTTTTGGATACCATAATCCAAACTCTTTTGTTCCTTTGAGATATCTAAAAATCCTCTTCACTGCTAATACATGTGATTCCTTGGTGCTTTTTTAAATTGTGCCACATGTCCAACTACCTGCATTACATCTGGTCTGGATGTTGTCACATATAGTAGGCTACTAATCATTGACCTGTATTACCTTTGATCTGTAGACTTCGATTCATTATCTTTGCTCAACTTGCAACTGGTTTTCATGGGAGTGATAATTGGTTTGAAATCTTCCATTATGAACCTCTTTAGCATTTCTATGATATAATTGGTTTGAGAAATAAAGATTCCTTCGTTGCTTTGACATATCTAAAGTACCATAAAGAAGGATAGTTCTCCAAGTAATGACATTTCAAATTCATTCTGCATTTCTTTTGCAAACTTCTGGCTTAACCTGTCATCATCACTACCAAAAATAATATCATCAACATAAAATTCAACTAATAAAATATCACCTTGACTTACCTTGATGTAGAGGTTGTTGTCTGCACTTCCTTTTCTGAACCCTTCATGCTGCAGATACTTATCTAGTCTAGAGTACCATGCTCTAGGAGCCTGTTTTAGACCATACAATGCCTTCTTTAATTTACACACATAATCTACATTCTCTGACAACTGAAATCCTTCTGGTTGTTCAATGTAGACTTCTTCTTCAAGTTCCCCATTCATAAAAGATGATTTTACGTCCATATGATATACTTTAATATTTTTAGAGCATGCATAAGCTAAAAACAAACAGATTGCTTCCATTCTGGCGACTGGGGCAAATGTCTCTTCAAAGTCAGTTCCTTCAATCTGTGCATATCCTTTACATACCAATCTAGATTTGTTCCTTGTAACTTGTCTATCTTCATTTAATTTATTCCTGAAAACCCATTTTGTGTCGATCACATTCTTATTCTTTAGTCTTGGAACCAATTCCCAAGTGTCATTTTTCTCTATTTGATCCAATTCTTCATCCATGGCCTTATTCCAAAATTCATTATTTTTGGCTTCTTCAAAATAGTTTGGTTCAATTGTAGATAAGAGTGCTAGGTTTGTTTGTTCTGGTGAACAGATTCTTCTTCTAGTCTCAACTCCTGCATCTTTGTTTTCGATAATCTGATCTGAAGGATGATTCTTCTGTACTCGTTTACTGGGTGTCTTTGGAGACACTTGCTGAAATTGCTCTTCTACTTCTGTCGGATACTCTCCATCTTCCTCTTCTACTTCTTTTTCATCTTCTGCTTCTTCTTCTAAGGGTTGTTTCATTGATTCATGTTCTTCCTTTGATTCTGGTCTGCCCGTTTCATCAATTTTTACGTTGATGCTTTCCACAACTTTGTTCAATCTTAGATTGTAACACTTGTATGATTTCCTTGTACTTGAGTAACCAACAAGTACTCCTTTGTCCACAGGAGAGTCAAACTTTATCATTCCTCCATCTTCTCTTTTGATATAGCATTTTCTTCCAAAAACTCTGAAGTGCTTTACATTTACTAGTATTCCTTTCCATAGTTTGTAAGGAGTTTTGTCAGTGTTGTTTCTAAGCATTACTCTATTTTGAATGTGAATTGTTGTATGCACTGCCTATTTCCAAAAAATATCTGTCAATTTTGAATGCATTAACATTGTTCGAGCCATTTCCCGTGATGTCCTATTCTTTCTTTCAAAAACTCCATTCTGTTGCGGTGTCCTAGCAACAGAGAATTGCCTTTTTATTCCATGATTGTTGTAGTAGTCCATAAATTACTTTGAGGTGAAATCTCCTCCATTATCAGATCTCAAACATTTGATCTTTGAATCCATTTCATTTTCAACCATTTCCTTGTAGATATTGAAGTTTTCAAAAGCTTCTGACTTATTCTTGAGAAAGAAAACTATATTCATTCTTGTATACTCATCAACTAATAACATGAAGTATTTCTCACCTTTTAAGCTCTTTGTTTTAGTTGGCCCAACTAAATCAGTATGCACAATTTCCAGTGGTCTTGTCATTGAATATTCCTTTGATTTAAACCTAGTCTTCTTTTTCTTTGCTTGTTGACAATGCTTGCATAAAGTGTTGGTTGGTTTCGTGATATGGGGAATTTCTCTAACTGCTTCTCTTTTGCTGACTTTGATAAGGTTATCAAAATGTATATGACCCATTCTTCTGTTCCATAACCAACTTTCATCTTCCTTTCCTAGACAACACTTTTCATTTCCAATTTCACTTAACACATATATGTTGCTTGAATTTCTTGTAGCTGTAGCAATCAATTTCCCTGAACCTTATTTTCTTATCTCACACTTTTGTGAATCGAAAGTAACTTTATGACCTTTGTCACACATTTGAATCACACTTAGAAGATTATGTTTCATATCTTCTACTAGTAGAACATTTTCTTCCTTTTGATTATTTTTTCCAATTCAGACTGTGCCTTTTCGAATGATTTTGGCCGAATCATCATTTCCGAAGGAGACTAATCCATCTCTTTCCTTTTGTAATGTAAGAAAATTGTCTTTATCACCTGTCATGTGTTTTGAAAACCCACTGTCAACATACCAACCACGTTTCTTCTGCTTAGATGTTAGATCAATTATGCATTCTTCATTGCTATATTGATCTTGATTTCTTATCCATGTCCTTTTCTGAGGTTCCTGTCTGTGACTATTGTTATTCTGTTAAGGTTCGTTGGGAGGGACTGCCATTCTACACTCTTTGGCCACGTGTTCAAAATTGTTACATTTGTAACATTCCACTTCATTGCTCAAAGATTCAAACATGTTGTAACTTCTTCTCTGTGTTTCACTAGGCCTTCTTGAATAACCCCTTTGTGTATGACTCTCAAAGTTGTTATTGTTCCTATTGTTAGCTCTGCAATTTATAGCTTTATGTCCAAAATTATCACATGCATAACATAAACCAAAAAATATAGTTTGATACCTGGGAGTTGAAGATCTTCTGAAAGGATGTGCTCTTATGAATCATTCTTCTTCTTGAGGCCTATCTGTCTATTGTTGATTCTGAAATCTGAATCTTCTCAGTGGAGGAGTGTCCCTGTAATCTTCCTTGTATATCTCTCTATCCCCTTTGATTGTTTCTACATAACTTTTTGGATATGTTTCTTGCTCTGTTGTTTTGGAGCTTGATCCCTTTTATGTCCGATTGTATCCAAGTCCGGACTTGTCAAGATGATATTTTTGACTATTGATAATGTCATCTAGACCTTTTGAGCTATTCTGCATATTTTTCTATTGAATATCCTTACTTAGTGTGACAATCTTTGTTTCCAAGTTTCCAATGATCATGTCCTTTTCTTCTAGCTTTTCTTTGAGTGCTTCATCAGTTTTTTTATCTTCTTCTATTTGAACCTTCAATTTTGTGATCATTTGTTCTAGTTCTCGAGTGTCTTTTTTCTTTTCTAGTTTTGCTTGTAGTTTCTTATTTTTCTTCTTTTCTCTTATGATAACTTCTATGGCATACATTAATTCTTCTCGATAGTCAACTTCTTCTTCTTCGACTTCTTCATATTCTTCTTCAGAGTCTTTTTTGTGAGAGTATTTTACTTCCATGAATAGAAATCTTCATGTTTCACTGTCACTCACTTCATCTTCATCTGATGATGAGATGTCTTCTTTGGTGCATAAGATTTTCTTGAAAAATTTCCTTGTAGTTCTTTTGTCTTTATATGTGTGTTTGCCTTTTGAGTAACCCTCTTCATTTCTCTTTTTCTTATGAGGACATTTGTTAGAAAAATGACCAATACCATCACAATTAAAAAAAATTAAAGGAAGCTTACCTCTATACCTATCATTGGTTCCCTTGTTCAGTATTTTGACAAAGTTGGCCACTTCTTCATCATCTTCCGAGACGTCACTATTGCTACTATATTATTCTTATTTCTTTTTCTTTTTCTTTGAACTTTTGGATGCTTTGAAGGCTGCTTCTTTTACATCTGGATTTTCCTGTTCAGTTCTCATTTCATATGCTGTGAAGATTCCATCCAGTTCGTACATGCTTATTGAGTTTAGATCTGATCTTTATTCTAGTGCTGGTATCTTAGGGTTAAATCTCATAGGAAGAGATCTGAGTACCTTTTGAACAATTACAAATTCTTCGATTTCTTCTCCCAATCCTATAATTGCATTCACTGTTTCATCGACTCATAAGAAGTAGGCTTCAATATTCTCATCCTCCTTCATTTTTAGTTGTTTGAACTGACCTCTGTAAGTTTGAAGATTTGTTGCTTTGAATTTTGTATCTCCTTCATAAATATTTCGATGCTTGTCCCAAATATCTTTACCAGATTTACAATGTGCAACTTTGGTGAATACCGTATCATTCAGACCATTCAAAAGTGAATTTTTGGCTTTGGAATTATTCTCACCGAGTTTCACTGCTTTGTCATTTTTTGGTGGAACTGTTGGTGTTGTGTATCCATCTACAATTGATTTCCAAACTTGAAATCCATGTGCCTGTATATATGTCTTCATCCTTATGATCCAAAAAGCATATTTATGTCAATCAAACTGTGGCATTCCATTTTTATACAAGTTGGTACTCTCCATGATCTACCTTTCAGTGGTTAAATGGATTTCTGAAGGAACCTGCTCTGATACCAATTGTTGGATTACTGAGAGGGGGGGTGAATATATAATAGCGTAATTATAATCCTTTTTCTCCAAAAAATCCAAGTGTTATACCAATCTATAATTATTGTCCAATAATGAGCAATAAGAAATGAACAATCACACACATACATAGTACACCAGTGTTTTACGTGGAAACCCAAATCGGGAGAAAACCACAGAATGTTTTTTCTTATATCTTGAAGAATTACATTCATTGGAAGCATCAACTTCCTTTGTTTTCTAGCTGCAACTAGAAGGAGGCTCCAACCTCCTAGTTTCTCAAGTTACAACCTGAGGGAACCTCCAACTCCCCAATTCTCTTGATACAACCAGAAGGAAGATACAACCCCCTATGTTCTTTGGCTACAACCACCTATCCTTGCCCCATCCAACCGCCCTGAAGTATAAGTAGAATGATGGAACCACTGTCAACCTGTCACTGTGAGATATATTGTTGTACAATTGTATCAACTTGTACCACTGACCTGTATTCAATATGTACAACTGCCCTGTAATCAATATGTACCTGCACTGAATATGTATCTACAAAAATACAACAAGTACACGACCTGTAATGATGCATCCTGCATATGTATGCACCCTATATGGTATGAAACCCACATATGTACGTTCCCTATCTGTTATGCAGCCCGTGTATGCCTTTTGGAACTAGGGTTTCCTTTCACTTGAAAACTTCTAACCCTATGTAACTTCTTTCACATAGATCTGTATCCTATCACTGTATCTAGACTGTAACTGTACCCTATGCATGTACTCTCATACATAACATTTACTAAAGACAAATATGTCTCTCTCTAGTCATGTGCCATATAGGTGTGTGAAATCATGAACAAGTATACTTTCCCTCACATGATCTCAGTCATCAAACCCTTTCTAATATTCAGCCTCTCAATACATCAACAAATACAAGATCTCAACCATGTACCATAAAAACATTTAGCCTTGTGCCAAGAAATACAAGTGTGCCTCAACAAGAAGTATCAATAATGAATATACCAACACTATATTTCAATAGATCTGACTTATGCGGAAGATCCCATGTAGCCACTAGTCCCTCTAGGGAGAATTTTCAAATCTCCATTTCCATTCCTCATGCATACATCAAAATCCAACTATTTATAGAAATAAGACATACCTTTTGAACCAATGGATGGATATGATGTATCTGATCACTTTAGACCTTCCTGTAAGCTTGATCTCAGAATCTAGAACCTCTGCATCTTCAACTTCTCAAGTTTCCATGGTTTCACCAACATGTACTCACCCTGTACACAACGAGCCCGCGTACGTACTCACCCTATACACAAACAACCTGCGTACATGTACGCACACTATACACAGTCATCCTGTGTATGTACACACCCTATTCACAGAGAGCCCACGTACATGTAGTCACCCTATACACAGACAACTCACATACGCCTAAGAAAATAGAGTTTTTTTTGTATTCGTTGTAATTCCAAGAATTTCCCCGTCAACCCTTCGATCTACCTTAGATGTTCGCCACTTCAAATGTATCCACAAGTATTTACAATAATCTTTACACAAGAAAATAGATATACAATATGTACAAGTGTGTCCTTAATGAGTGAGCTTTGCCTCTTATTTATATATTCATGTATCCTTACACTTTTCTTATTTTAGGGCTTCTCCATTTAAAATAATTTCTTTTGCAAGACACCTTGACTCTTGGGGGCTTCTATAAGACTCATGAGGGTTCTCCAACTTCATATGGTCATAACTATATAACCGTGAGGCGTTATGTGACGTTCCACATAACACCGGAAATGGCATGACAAGCACTATGCATCTAGGATAATTTCAATGACAAATTCATTGTCCTTCATCTCATTATTCCACAATTAAGCATGGTTTCTCTAACCATACTATAGGATAACTCAATCCGTAAAGCATCTTCCCGTGAGGTATTTCACCATAAGGGGACCACTTTGGAGTTTATCCATCTATACTTCTTATCAACTATGACAAGATAATAATGAGTCATCTTTACATAAAAAAACACTTGGGTCCATTACCCAAACCTTTGTGCTATCGACCTTTCTTCAAGGGTTGAGATCAATGACACCCATCCTTAATCAACAATCTCCCCCTTTGTCATTCATGGAAACACTCTGATGCAATACTGAAATCATATCAGTCATGCTCCTCTTGGAACCATGTCTCTGTCCTATGCATCTGATAAATTTGCTCCCTCTGGAACCATGCATCTGTCCTCTGCATTTGATAAATCTGATCCCCCTGGAACCATGCCTCTGTCCTTTGCATCTAATAAATCTCTCCCCCTTTGTCATCAATGGAAAATGTATCTTTCCATCCAGGGTTTCTCCCCCTGACTGAACTGTCCTCTGATGGTGCTTCCTCGTGTACATCTAAGACATATAAGATAAGAATTCAAAAAACATTCATTTTGGACTAGAAATAACTCCAAGTCTCTCGCGAATATATTCAAAGGCTTCCCATTGAAGTGGTTTTGTAAAGATGTCTGTCACCTGTTCTTTTGTGCCCACATACTCAACTTTGATGTTCTTTTCTGCAACCTGCTCCCGTAGAAAGTGATACTTGATTGGAATGTGCTTCGTCTTGGAGTGCATCACCGGGTTCTTTGAGATATTGATGGCACTTGTATTATCACAATAGATTGGAATGGGCTTATCATACTCAATCTGTATATCTGTCAGAGTTTGTTTCTTCCAAAGAACCTATGTACAACACGATGTTACTGCAATATACTCTACCTCGACTGTAGATAAAGATACTAATGATTGTTTCCTTCTTAGCCACGATACTAAACACTCACCTAAGTAGAACGTTGCTCCACTGGTGTTTCATCAATTATCAATACAACCTGCCCAATCTGCATCTGTGTAGGAAATAAGTGATAGATCCTCTCCTTTTGGATACCATAATCCAAACTCTTATGTTCCTTTGAGATATCTAAAAATCATCTTCCCTGCTAATACATGTGATTCCTTTGGTGCTTCTTGAAATCATGCCACTTTTCCAACTGCCTGCATTACATCTGGTCTGGATGTTGTCACATTTAGTAGGTTGCCAATCATTGACCTATATTTCCTTTGATCCGTAGAATTCGAATCATCATCTTTTCTCAACTTGCAACTGGTTTGCATGCGAGTGATAACTGATTTGCAATCTTCCATTCCGAACCTCTTTAGCATTTCTCTGATATACTTGGTTTGAGAAATAACGATTCCTTGGTTTCTTTAACATATCTGAAGTCCAAGAAATAAGGATAGTTCTCCAAGTAACGACATTTCAAATTCATTCTGCATTTCTTTTGCAAACTTCTGGCTTAACCTATCATCATCACTACAAAAAATAATATCATCAACATAAATTCAACTAATAAAATATTACCTTGACTTACCTTGATGTAGAGGTTGTTGTCTGCACCTCCTTTTCTGAACCCTGTCTACTGCAGATACTTATCTAGTTTAGAGTACCATGCTCTAGGAGCCTGTTTTAGACCATACAAGGCCTTCTTTAATTTACACACATAATCTACGTTCTCTGACAACTGAAATCCTTCTGGTTGTTCAATGTAGACTTCTTCTTCAAGTTCCCCATTCAGAAAAGATGATTTTACGTCCATCTGATATACTTTAATATTTTTAGAGCATGCATAAGCTAAAAACAAATGGATTTCTTCGATTCTGGCGACTGGGGAAAATGTCTCTTCAAAGTCGATTCCTTCAATCTGTGCATATCCTTTACATACCAATCTAGCTTTGTTCCTTGTAACTTGTCCATATTCATTTAATTTATTCCTGGAAACCCATTTTGTGTGGATCACATTCTTATTCTTTGGTCTTGGAACCAATTCCCAAGTGTCATTTTTCTCTATTTGATCCAATTCTTCATCCATGGCCTTATTCCAAAATTCATCCTTGCTGGCTTCTTCAAAACAGTTTGGTTCAATTGCAGATAAGAGTGCTAGGTGTGTTTGTTCTGGTGAACATATTTTTCTTCTAGTCTCAACTCCTGCATCTTTGTTTCCGATAATTTGATCTGAAGGATGATTCTTCTGTACTCGTTTACTGGGTATCTTTGGAGACACTTGCTGAAATTGTTCTTATGCTTCTGTAGGATTCTCTTCATCTTCCTCTTCTACTTCTTTTTCATCTTCTGCTTCTTCTTCTAAGGGTTGTTTCATTGATTCATTTTCCTTCTTTGATTCTAGTCTACATGTTCCATCAATTGTTACATTGATGTTTTCCACAACTTTGTTCAATATTAGATTGTAACACTTGTATGCTTTTCTTGTACTTGAGTAACCAACAAGTACTCCTTTGTCCACATGAGAGTCAAACTTTCTCATTCCGCCATCTTCTCTTTTGATATAGCATTTGCTTCCAAAAACTCTGAAGTGTTTTACATTTGCTGGTCTTCCTTTCCATAGTTCGTAAGGAGTTTTGTCAGTGGTGTTTCTGAGCATTACTCTATTTTGAATGTGAATTGATTTATGCATTGCCTGTGTCCAAAAAATATCTGTCAATTTCGAATCCATTAACATTGTTCGAGCCATTTCCTGTATTGTCTTGTTCTTTCTTTCAACAACTCCATTCTGTTGAGGTGTCCTAGCAACGGAGAATTGCCTTTTTATTCCATGATTTTTGCAGTAGTCCATAAATTCCTTTGAGGTGAAGTCTCCTCCATTATTAGATCTCAAGCATTTGATTTTTGAATCCATTTCATTTTCAACCATTTCCTTGTAGATATTGAAGTTTTCAAAATCTTCTGACTTATTCTTGAGAAAACAAACTGCAACCATTCTTGTATAATCATCAACTAATACCATGAAGTATTTCTCACCTTTTAAGCCCTTTGTTTTAGTTGGTCCAACTAAATCAGTATGCACAATTTCCAGTGGTCTTGTCGTTGAATATTCATTTGATTTAAACCTGGTCTTTGTTTGTTTTCCTTGTTGACAATGCTTGCATAAAGTGTTGGTTGGTTTCGTGATCTGGGGAATTTCTCTAACTGCTTCTCTTTTGCTGACTTTGACAAGGTTATCAAAATGCATGTGACCCATTCTTCTATTCCATAGCCAAATTTCATCTTCCTTTCCTAGACAACACTTTTCATTTCCAATTTCGCTTAACACATATATGTTGCTTGAAGTTCTTGTAGCTGTAGCAATCAATTTCCCTGAACCTTCTTTTCTTATCTCACACTTTTGTGAATCGAAAGTAACTTTATGACCTTCTTTTCTTATCTCACACTAGTAGAAGATATGAAACATAATCTTCTAAGTGTGAGTCAAATTTTGACTCACACTTAGAAGATTATGTTTCATATCTTCTACTAGTAGAGCATTTTCTATCTTTTCATTCTTGTTCCCAATTCAAACTGTTCTTTTTCCAATGATTTTGGATGAATCATCATTTTCGAAGGATACTGATCCATCTCTTTCCTTTCGTAATGTAAGAAACTTATCTTTATCACCTGTCATGTGTTTTGAACACCCACTGTCAACATACCAACCACGTTTCTTCTGCTTAGCTGTTAGATAAATTATGCATTCTTCATTTCTATATTGATCTTGATTTCTTATTCATGTCCTTTTCTGAGGTTCTTGTCTGTGACTATTGTTATTCTATTGAGGTTCTTTGGGAGGGACTGTCATTCTACACTCTTCGACCATGTGTCCAAAATTTTTACATTTGTAACATTCCACTTCAGTGCTCAAAGATTCAAACCTATTGTAACTTCTTCTCCATGTTTCACTAGGCCTTCTTGATAACCCCTTTGTGTATGACTCTTAAAGTTGTTATTGTTCCTGTTGTTAGCTCTGTAATTTATAGCTTTATGTCCAAAATTATTACATGCATAACATAAACAAAAAACTATAGTTTGATACATGGGAGTTGAAGATCTTTTGAAAGGAGGTGCTCTTATGAATCCTTCTTCTTCTTGAGGCCTATTTGTCTGTTGTTGATTCTGGAATCTGAATCTTTTCGATGGAGGAGTGTCCCTGTAATCTTCCTTGTATATCTTCCTATCCCCTTTCATTGTTTCTGCATAACTTTTTGGATATGTTTCTTGCTCTGTTGTTTTGGATCTTGATCCCTTTTCTGTCTGATTGTATCCAAGTCCGGACTTGTCAAGATGATATTTTTTACTACTGATAATGTCATCCAGAACTTTTGAGCTATTCTGCATATTTTTCTTTTGAATATGCTTTCTTAGTGTGACAATCTCTGCTTCCAAGTTTCCAATGATCCTGTCCTTTTCCTCTAGCATTTCTTTGAGTTCTTCATCAATTCTTTTATATTCTTCTATTTGAACCTTCAATTTTGTGATCATTTGTTCTACTTCTCGAGTGTCTCTTTTCTTGTCTAGTTCTGCTTGCAGTTTCTTGTTTTTCTTGTTTTCTCTTCTGATAACTTCTCTGGCACACATTAATTCTTTTCGATAGTGAATTTCTGCTTCTACAATTTCTTCTTCGGCTTCTTCATATTCTTCATATTCTTCTTCGGAGTCTTATTTGTCAGAGTATTTTAGTGCCATGAATAGAACTCTTCCTATCTCACTATCATTGACTTCATCTTCATCTGATGATGAGATGTCTTCTTTGGTGCATAAGATTTTCTTGAAAACTTTCTTTGTAGTTCTTTTTCCTTTATATGTGTGTTTTCCTTTTGAGTAACCTTCATCATTTCTATTTTTCTTATGAGGACATTTGTTAGCAAAATGACCAATACCATCACAATTAAAACAAATTAAAGGAAGCTTACCTCTATACCTATCGTTGGTTCCCTTGTCCAGTCTTTTGACGAATTTGATCACTTTTTCATCATCTTCTGAGACGTCACTGTTGTTGCTATATTCTTATTGTTCCTTTTATTTTACTTTGATCTTTTGGATGCTTTGAAGGTTTCTTCTTTTACATCTGGATTTTCCTGTTCAGTTCTCATTTCATATGCTGTGAAGATTCCATGCAGTTCGTCCATGCTTATTGAGTTTAGATCCGATCTTTCTTCTAGTGCTGATATCTTAGAGCTAAATCTCATAGGAAGAGATCTTAGTACCTTTTGAACAATTACAGATTCTTCGATTTCTTCTCCCAATCCTATGATTGCATTCACTGTTTCATCGACTCGTAAGAAGTAGGCTACAATATTCTCATCCTCCTTCATTTTTAGTTGTTCGAACTGACCTCTGTAAGTTTGAATCTTTGTTGCTTTGACTTTTGTATCTCCTTCATAAATATTTCGAAGCTTGTCCCAAATCTCTTTAGCGGATTTACAATGTGCAACTTTTGTGAATACTGTATCACTAAGACCATTCAAAAGTGCATTTTTGGCTTTGGAATTATTCTCACTGAGTTTCACCGCTTTGTCATTTATTGGTGGAACTGTTGGTACTGTGTATCCATCTACAATTGATTTCCAAAATTGAAATCCCTGTGCCTGTATATATGTCTTCATCCTTATGCTCCAAAAAACATACTTCTGTCCATCAAACTATGGTATTCCATTTTTATACAAGTTGGTACTCTCCATTGTTGAAATAATGTAACTGCAAAGAGTATTCATATTATTATTGATATATTATTTATAGGATTAATCCCCATTGTGGATTAATCATGTCGGTAATTGTATTAGGACCAAATCCCCTTTTGCGGATTGGTCATCAGACAATTATAATAGGCAGAATAAGAAGTCGGCCCCAACAGTTATTATTGAGACCCAGAAATAAATTAAAGGTGGGTTTACTCACCTAGAGTGAGAGGTCGGCCTTGCCAGTGAAGACCCTTCACACGTGCCAGTCTTGTATATATAGAGAGGCTAGCGCCTCACTTTATCACACAACACACTTTCTCATTTCTAAGAGGCAAGCTGCAACTTACCAGTTGGAGAGAGGGAGAAGAGTGGCACACTTTTTGGAGAGGACTATCTGTATTGGTTTGAGTTATCTCTTGACATTGTATTGGCAATTTATAATAACGAAGTTTTTGCTGGGTTTTCTTCCCCTAGAGGGTTTCCTAGGATAAATGTTGTGTCTCTTGTGAATGTGTATTTCTCAGTGATCTTGTTCTTATGTTGCTCTTATCTATTGAAATGCAAAGAACTATAATAATGGCATAAACATTAACATGGTATCAGAGCCAACCTGAAGGAATCATATTTTGCAAGAGGAAAAACGTCACTGTTGCAGTACCTGCAAATTAGGGTTTTTCAAAAGTGAATCTTTTCAGCCCTAAAACTATCTAGAAAGTTGTGCCCTCCCCCAAGGATCATTTTGACACCTTGAGCGCACCTTTTCAGCGGCTAGATCTCCCGGAAAGTGAAACCCTAGTTTCACAAAGTACTAGAAAACTAGAAAACCAAAGTACCAGAAGTACCAGAGTACCAGAAGTACCAGAAAACCAGAAACACCAGTCCAGAAATCCATAGATCAAGTTTGAGGGGCTAAAATTTGGATTTTCGAAATTCCGACTGCACCAGCTAACTCGCCTCAGCCCAGCGCATCTATCCCCTGGATCAGAATTTCAAAATTCGAAGTTTGAAAAATTAGGGTTTCCTCATAAAACCCTAAGTTGCAGTTGCAGTTGCAGTTGCATTTGTAGTCTCAGAACCAGCTGTAGTTGCAGTATCAGTTGCAGTTGTAGCTGTAGAACCAGTTGCAATCACCCTTGAAATTTTCTCAAGAGTTGGCAATGATTACCGCTGCTACTAGATGGAGCCACTACTTGCAAATGTTATCAAAGCTATGTACTTACATATGTTTAATGGTTAAGCCCAAAAGAGTATTTGCAGGAGAAGGGATCTCTTTCCATAGATCCAGAAGGATCTCAAGATCCAAGACATTCAGAGGAATGATGCAACCCAGGTGTGATTATTCTGATATACATCTATTTGTCATGACATTATCAGTGTTGCATGTTGAAGCTATGATCAAATTATTAGAAGAATTGAAAGTTGATCATAGAGCTTATCCTCTAACCTA
>ML788964.1:91727-109992 GCA_009831015.1 Picea engelmannii
TTTTGGCCTAGATGAGGCTACATGGGAAATGGAGGATGCCATGAAACATGCATATCCGATTTTGTTTACATCTGTAAATGCATGTCATGTTGATAGATAGAACATCAAGGATGATGTTCCTTTAAGGGGGAGGGAATTGTAACACCCTGTTTCCCCCAGTATGTAAAAATAACTATACTGGCCAAGTATTGTGGAAAACTCAGAAATGTGAATGTGCGATGTGAATGGACCTTGTGAGAAAGGTCGATAAATGTAAATAATATTATGAATATATATATTGCAGGACTACTGAGAGGGGGATGTGCTGAAAAAGAGACCACGATGGCTGAAGAAAGGTGGTGGAAGGCACCTGGAATGGTGGCGTTAACTTCCACCGAAACCAATACCGTATTTGGACTTCACTGACCCGGAGAACCAAGAGTGGCTCGTTGGCCCCAAATTAAATCACTCACCAGGTTGGTAGGTAAATGGATCCTCATGAGTAATGAGGGATGGGGGGTGAACCGCCCATCCGTAGAGTCCTCAAACCTGAACACCGCGAGGAGGATCGTGCCACACGCAACCTCGCCGAAAAGAGAAAAGGCAGGAAGAGTGTGCAATCAAGAGGGGAGACGCGAGGGAAAAGAGGAGAAGTAAAGAAACTCTAGAAAAATACAGAGTGAGTGATAACAGAGAAGAAGGAGAGTAACCTTCGTTCTCGGTCAATGGAAAACATAGACTCAGTCTTGCAGCATCGTGGTCTCAGCTCGGGGGTGGCTAGTGGTAAATCCATTCAGAATCACTGAGCCTACGGTTGGGTGGAAACGAGCACCCCTCTCAGCAGTTTCAATCACACCTGGTGTTATTCTGATAAGTGTTTTATATCTTGCATCTTGAAATGTATATTCTGACATTTATGCTCATAGTCTGTGCAATTATGAATGGTTTCAGTATAAGACTATATGTGTGGTGTTTTGACCAGAAATGGTGGTTGCATGCTTATAATGGAAAGACTACGTATGGCATATGTTTATAAATAGCTATATATATGTATACCGATCTAATTCAGACTTCAAGTCTGTTCTCAGGAAATCTATACCCTTATCCGTCTCAGGTAATACGCTGGATAGATCTCCCCATAGAGACACCCTTCTTGGAAAGCTTACCAAGAACCTGAAAAAGGATTTGATGGCGTAAGTTTCAGTAATCTTGCACGAGGAGGAATGGTCCTCTTAAAGTCTCGATATTTCGGCATTTCCGCACCCGGGGTATCCAAGCGCGAGTCCTCTCATGCTTGCAAGTTTCGAAACCCCGAAATTGCAAAATCTCGAAATGACAGCGTGTGGATAAGTATCGATTAACGGATGAGATTCTGTCGAAAGATCTGAGGTCAATTGTGACCGTTAGATTGGAGGAAGAAACGAGGGCGTTAATACCTCAACCCCTTTCCTTTTATCTTCGTAAGTAGTGAAGAAATTGGGACCGTAGATCCCCAGGGTTCGTGGGAGTATTTGGACCGTCCATTTATAGGACACGTGGCTGCTGGTAAGCGTTTCGGTACCCGGGAAGACAAAGGGGAAGAACCCTGATCATCACGAGTCGCGAAACCCCGATAACCGAAACCTCGAAATAGTTTAGGGAGTGGATGAGATAGGATAGTTCGGCATTTCGGTACCTGGGATACCTAAGTGCGAGTCCCTTTATACTCGCAAGTCCCGAATATCCGGTCCATGAAATTACGATGGGAGAAACCCTGAAATAGATGCGTAGGTTTAGGAGTCGGTATTTCAAAGTTTCGACTCCCGGAAGGTCTAGGCGTGAGATTTCCTGTCTGCGCACATCGCGAAACTCTGATTCGTGAAATCCCGAAATGATAATAGGATGAAGTAGCTATGAGTTTTCGGTGTTTCGGCCCCTAGGAAAACCTAGGAGTGAGACTTCTTGTCATTACCCATCGTGAAATCTCGAAGTATGACATCCGGAAAAGATCTAGCGTGGGTAAGCCTTGGTGTTTCGGTGTTTTGGCAACCGGAAAACCCAAGGGTTAGTCTTCTTGTACATGTCAGTCCCGAAAGAACAATACGCGGATAGGTTACGAGACTTCGACACTTCGGAAACCGAAATGCTCAAGGGCGTATTCCCTTGTACTCGCATCTCCCAAACTCCCGACTTGTGAAGTCCCGAAATGGCTTAACACGGATGGTATTTGGTGTGTCAGTGTTTCGGCACCCGGGATACCTGACGGTAAGTTTGCTTATGCTCACCAGTCCCGAAAACCCGATCTGCGAATTTACGGAATGGACCGAGCGACACATATATACAACTATACATATGTTAAGGTTTCGGAGTTTCGGCTCCCGGGAAACCTAAGTGTGAATCCTCCTGTCATTGCATATCCCGAATTCCCGATGGCGGAAATCCTGAAACAGGGAAGTATGTTTAGAGTTAGTAATTCAGAGTTCGGCTCTCGGAAGACCCCGATGTGAGACCTCCTGTCATCGCATCCCCGAAACTCCCGACTTGCGAAATCCTGAAGAAATAGAACATAGAGAAGCATGATAATTCGGTGTTTCGGCACCCGGGACATCTAGAGGCGAGTGTCTTGTCCTCGCATATCGCAAAATCGTGACTTGCGAAACCCCGAAGTATGAAACCCCGAAAATGAGTATAGAGTGACTAAAATTTAATGTTTCAGTGTTTCGGCACCCGAGACATCTAGAGGCAAGTGTCTTGTCCTCGCATATCACGAAATCCCGATAGGCAAAGTCCCGAAATGGATTTGCACACATGGTTTTGGTGTTTCGTCTTTTCGGTGCCCGGGACTCCCAAAGGTCATTTTTCCTCGTATTTGCTAGCCGTGAAATTCCGATGGATGAAACCTCGAAATGAACAAGGGAATACCTGTATCGTGATTTCCCGTATCGCGAAAGTCGATGAGTACTCTCCGATAAGGCCTGTGGCCATAACTTCCGATCAGATGAGTGCGGATAAGGGATGGCAGGATCTGTATCAGGTCTCGTAGGGACTCGGGGAAATTCTATTCATTGGAGAAAAGATGAAAAAGGCCGAAAAATTTCAGATTTCATAGTTGGTGTGTTACATTCCTCAAATGACCTTTTCCCATAAAAGAAAGCCTGCTTGGGCAAGAGAGCTTATTCAATATGGAGAGAAGTATGGTGTTCCAGAAGGAACCTCGAGACAGGTGAAAAGACCAAATCCATTCTCCAGTTACACGGCTTTGATGTGTAATCTACTAGATGAAGAACCTACCTGCTTTGAAGAAGCCATTCAAAAGAAGGAATGGGCAGATGCCATGACAGAGGAATACCAATCCATAATAAAGAATGATGCATGGGAAATAATTCACAGACCAAAAAGTAAGGATGTGGTGTCATCAAAATGGCTCTTCAAAATAAAACATGTTGCTGATGGAAGTATTGAAAAATATAAAGCAAGATTTGTCGCTCATGGCTTTTCCCAGAAGGAAGGCATTGACTATGAAGAGACATTCGCTCTTGTGGCCAGATACACTTCGATCAGAACCATCATAGCTCTTGTAGCTAAGATGAAATGGAAGCTGCACCAGATGGATGTGAAGACAACTTTCTTGAATGGTGTTATCGAAGAGGAAGTGTATATAGAGCAACCCCAAGGATTTGAGGTTGAAGACAGGAAGTCTCATGTATACAGATTGAAGAAAGCCTCATACGGATTGAAGCAAGCTCCTAGAGCTTGGTATGGCCGTATAGACAGTTTCTTGATGAGCTTAGGATTTACCAAGAGTAAAGCAGTCTCAAATATCTACTTCAAAATTATGGACAATGAACCAGTAATCTTATTACTATATGTGGATGACTTATTCTTAACTGGAGAAGAAAATCTCATCACTGAATGTAAAAAGAGACTTGCCGCAGAATTTGAAATGAAATACCTTGGCCTAATGCATTACTTCTTAAGTCTTGAGGTATGGAAAATTCCAGAAAGGATCTTCCTTAACCAAGGGAAGTACACAGTCGAAATCTTAAAGAGATTCGACATGCTAGAATGTAAGTCCATGAATACACCCATGGAAACGAAGCTGAAGCTACTGGTTGATACTTCGTCACACTTGATAGATGCCACACTGTACATACAGATTATTGGATCGTTGATGTACCTGACGAACACTAGACCAAACATTTGTTTTGTAGTGAACACCTTGAGTCAGTTTCTGGTAGAGCCCAGACGTGTTCACCTAGTGGCTGCAAAACATGTGATGAGGTACCTTAAAGGTACAATGGATTATGGTCTCAGCTATGATGGAGATCATGACTTCACATTGAGTGGATACACTAATTCAAATGGGGCAGGAAGCATTGATAACAGAAAAAGCACTTCTGGATGTTGTTTCAGTTTGGGATCAACCATGATCTCGTGGCAGAGTAGGAAGCAATCCAGTATTGCTCTCAGCACAACGGAAGCGGAGTACATTGCCGCATGTTCTGCTAGTTGCGAAGCTATATGGCTTCGAAAGTTACTGACTGGCCTATTTGACTTGGAGATGAGAGCAACCATGATTCTATGTGACAACCAGAGCTGCATAAAGATGACAGAGAATTCTGTATTCCACGACAGGTCGAAGCACATAGAGATCCGCTATCATTTCATCCGCGGCATGGTACATAGAGGAGCCTTGAAGCTCTAGTACATTAGCACGGATGAACAGGTTGTTGATGTGTTGACCAAACCTCTATCTCGTGTAAAGTTTGAACACTTTCGAGATAAGCTTGGTATAGTCTGAAAGGACCCTCCCTGAAAGGGGGAGTATATTTGTATTCCTTTCTTCTGACCTCGTTGTTAGACGTAAAGAAAGATGAGTCATTGCTTCTGACCTCGTTGTTAGACGTAAAGCAAGACGTGTGTTCCTTGCTTCTGACCTCGTTGTTAGACGTAAAGCAAGATGAGTCATTGCTTCTGACCTCGCTGTTAGACGTAAAGAAAGATGTTGTGTGTTCCTTTCTTCTTACCTCGCTGTTAGACGTAAAGCAAGATGAGTCATTCCTTCTGACCTCGCTGTTAGACGTAAAGCAAGACATTGTGTGTTCCTTTCTTCTGACCTCACTGTTAGATGTAAAGCAAGATGAGTCATTGCTTCTAACCTCGTTGTTAGATGTAAAGCAAGACATCGTGTGTTCCTTGCTTCTGACCTCGTTGTTAGACATAAAGAAAGATGAGTCATTGCTTCTGACCTCGCTGTTAGACGTAAATAAAGACGTTGTGTGTTCCTTGCTTCTGACCTCGCTGTTAGACGTAAAGCAAGATGTTGTGTGTTCCTTGCTTCTGAACTCACTGTTAGACGCAAAGAAAGATGAGTCATTGCTTCTGACCTCGTTGTTAGACGTAAAGCAGGACGATGTGTGTATTCCTTGCTTCTGACCTAGTTGTTAGACGTAAAGCAGGACGTTGTGTGTATTCCTTGCTTCTGACCTAGTTGTTAGACGTAAAGCAAGATGATTCCTTGCTTCTGACCTCGTTGTTAGACGTAAATCAAGATGATGATGTGTTCCTTTCTTACGACCTAGTTGTTAGATGTAAAGCAAGATGTGACTGACACTGAGCTACCAGCTTATCAGCTGTGACATTGAGCCAGTGTAGTAATGTGATGTGCCAGCCTAGTGTTGTGATGAGGTATCATTTTTATTGATACATATTGATGTAGATGATGATGACATTCTTTCGAGAATGACGATGTTGCCGATGAAGAAAACTTCTGATGACTCATAGATATGCCAGCCAATGTTTCAAGATGATATTGACGATATTTTCCTCCTGATGCCACTGATGATGCAGACCTCTCTCGTCTGATGTTGTTGAAGAATACCCTTCTTGTTAAAGGGGAGTGTTGAAATAATGTAACTGCAAAGAGTATTCTTATTATTATTGATATATTATTTATAGGATTAATCCCCATTGTGGATTAATCATGTCGGTAATTGTATTAGGACCAAATCCCCTTTTGCGGATTGGTCAACAGACAATTATAATAGGCAGAATAAGAAGTCGGCCCCAATAGTTATTATTGAGACCCAGAAATAAATTAAAGGTTGGTTTACTCACCCAGAGTGAGAGGTCGGCCCTGCCAGTGAAGACCCTTAACACGTGCCAGTCTTGTATATATAGAGAGGCTAGCGCCTCACTTTATCACACAACACACTTGCTCATTTCTAAGAGGCAAGCTGCAACTTACCAGTTGGAGAGAGGGAGAAGAGTGGCACATCTTTTGGAGAGGACTATCTGTATTGGTTTGAGTTCTCTCTTGACATTTTATTGGCAATTTATGATAAGGAAGTTTTTGTTGGGTTTTCTTCCCCTAGAGGGTTTCCCATAATAAATGTTTTATCTCTTGTGAATGTGTATTTCTCAGTGATCTTGTTCTTATGTTTCTCTTATCTATTGAAATGAAAAGAACTATAATAATGGCATAAACATTAACATCCATGATCTACCTTTCAGTGGTTAAACTGATTTCTGAAGGAACCTTCTCTGATACCAATTGTTGGATTACTGAGAGGGGGGGTGAATCAGTAATAGAGTAATTATAATTTGTTCTAGTTCTCGAGTGTCTCTTTTCTTGTCTAGTTCTGCTTGCAGTTTCTTGTTTTTCTTCTTTTCTCTTTTGATAACTTCTCTGGCACACATTAATTCTTCTCGATAGTCAATTTCTTCTTTGACTTCTTCATATTCTTCTTCGACTTCTTCATATTCTTCTTCGACTTCTTCATATTCTTCTTCAGAGTCTTATTTGTCAGATTCTTTTAGTTCCATGAATAGAACTCTTCCCGTCTCACTATCACTGACTTCATCTTCATCTGATGATGAGATGTCTTCTTTGGTGCATAAGTTTTTCTTGAAAACTTTCTTTGTAGTTCTTTTCCCTTTATATGTGTGTTTTCCTTTTGAGTAACCTTCATCATTTTTATTTTTCTTATGAGTACATTTGTTAGAAAAATGACCAATACCATCACAATTAAAACAAATTAAAGGAAGCTTACCTCTATACCTACCGTCGGTTCCCTTGTTCAGTCTTTTGACGAATTTGGCCACTTCTTCATCATCTTCCGAGACGTCACTGTTGCTGCTATATTCTTATTGTTTCTTTTCTTTTACTTTGATCTTTTGGATGCTTTGAAGGTTTCTTCTCTTACATCTGGATTTTCCTGTTCAGTTCTCATTTCATATGCTATGAATATTCCATGCAGTTCATCCATGCTTATTGAGTTTAGATCTGAGCTTTCTTCTAGTGCTAATATCTTAGGGTTAAATCTCATAGGAAGAGATCTTAGTACCTTTTGAACAATTACATATTCTTCGATTTCTTCTCCCAATCCTATGATTGCATTCCCTGTTTCATCGACTCGTAAGAAGTAGGCTGAAATATTCTCATCTTCCTTCATTTTTAGTTGTTCGAACTGACCTCTGTAAGTTTGAAGCTTTGTTGCTTTGAATTTTGTATCTCCTTCATAAATATTTCGAAGCTTGTCCCAAATCTCTTTAGCGGATTTACAATGTGCAACTTTGGTGAATACCGTATCACCGAGACCATTCAAAAGTGCATTTTTGGCTTTGGAATTATTCTCACC
This sequence comes from Picea engelmannii, assembly GCA_009831015.1. Classification (NCBI taxonomy): domain Eukaryota; kingdom Viridiplantae; phylum Streptophyta; class Pinopsida; order Pinales; family Pinaceae; genus Picea; species Picea engelmannii. The sequence goes on from ML788964.1 coordinate 99,326, forward strand.
GAGTTTCACCACTTTGTCATTTATTGGTGGAACTATTAGTGTTGTGTATCCATCTACAATTGATTTCCAAACTTGAAATCTCTGCGCCTGTATATATGTCTTCATCCTTATGCTCCAAAAATCATACTTTTGTCCATCAAACTATGGTATTCCATTTTTATACAAGTTGGTACTCTCCATGATCTACCTTTCAGTGGTTAAACTGATTTATAAAGGAACCTGCTCTGATACCAATTGTTGGATTACTGAGAGGGGGCGTGAATCAATAATAGCGTAATTATAATCCTTTTTCTCCAGAAAATCCAAGTGTTATATCAATGTAGAATTATTATCCAATAATGAGCAATAAGAAATGAACAATCACACACATACACAGTACACTAGTGTTTTACGTGGAAACCCAAATCAGGAGAAAACCACATAATACTTTTTTTTATATGTCTTGAAGAATTACATTCATTGGAAGCACCAACTTCCTTTGTTTTCCAGCTGCAACTGGAAGGAGACTCCAACCTCCTAGTTTCTCAGGATACAATCTGAGGGATGATCCAACTCCCCAATTCTCTGGCTACAACCAGAAGGAGGCTACAATCCCCTATGTTCTCCGACTACAACCAGAAGGTGGCTACAACCACCTATCCTTGCCCCGTCCAACCACCCTGAAGTATAAATAGAATGATGGAACCACTGTCAACCTGTCACTGTGAGATATATTGTTGTACAACTGTATTAACCTGTACCATTGAACTGTATCCAATTTGTACAACTGCCCTGTAATCAATCTATACCTAAATTGAACATGTATCTACAAAAATACAACAGATACACGACCTGTAGTGATGGAGCCTGCGTATGTACACGCCATAACTGGTATGCATCCTACATATGTACGCGCCCTATCTGTCATGCAACCAACATATGCCTTTTGGAACTAGGGTTTCCTTTCACTTGAAAACTTCTAACCCTATGTAACTTCTTTCACATAGATCTGTATCATGTCACTATATCCAGACTGTAACTGTACCCTGTGCATGTACTCTCATACATAACATTTACTCAAGACAAATATGTCTCTCTCCAGTAATGTGCCATATAGGTGTGTGAAATCACTAACAAGTATACTTTCCCTCACATGATCTTAGTCATTAAACCCTTTCTGATATTCAGCCTCTTAAGACATCAACAAATACACGATCTCAACCATGTACCATAAAAACCTTTAGCCTTGTGCCAAGAAATACAAGAGTGCCTCAACAAGAAGTATCAATGATGAATATACTAGCACTGTATTTCAGTGGATCTAACTTATGAAGAAGATCCCATGGAGCCAATAGTCTCTCTAGGGAGAATATTCAAATCTCCGTTGTCATTCCTCATGCATACATCAAAATCCAACTATTTATAGAAATAGAAGAGTAGCTTTGGAAAGATGTTGTGTATATTTATTGCATTTTTTGCATTAAATATTCTCATTGTTATGTTGTATATTGGGAGTCAAACAGCTGGACTAAGAAAGTGAAAAAACCACTGGGTGAAAAATATCCCAAGTGAAGAAAGGTTACCAATTCAAGAAGGAAGTCCATAATAAAGGTCTACAACAACGAGATTAAGGATTTTTGTGGTTCATTGAAGAAGTCGTAGATATTGAATCTACAACACAAATTTTGGTATAGAATCATCAACGAATATGAGAACCCACTGTGAAGCGATGGAGAGAAGGTGTTGGAAAGAGATCGTGTGGGAAATGGAGAAAGATGACTACCCAAGTGATGAAAATGTTGTAATGAGGGGGTGCATGATCGATTGTACCCGACACCCCAGAGATTTTTTTGGTCCTAGTTGTAAAATTCTAGCCATAGGCAAGTTGATCTCTCCAAGTTTGTTGTATGCCTAGTTATTCAAGCACATAGGTAGTATCATAGTGCATGATGTATCTCTCCCATGCGTAGAGAGGATGTAGTGCCAATTTGTGGAATGAACCGCTTGGTAGGTACGAGAGTGGTAGGTGTACTCGTATGCTAGCTTGATATTGAATTAGAGAAGTTGAATCTTCAATTAAGAAGGGGAATGTGAGATGGATTATATTATCATAATGTGAGATGGTTAGGACAAAGTTATGATTAATGGAGATTCTAATGCATTGTAAACCATCAAAGATGAAGCCTACAGTGAAGAAATATTAGTCCAAGGGAAGGTGGTGATAGTTCTAGTTAATTTTATTAGAGGATGTCATTAAGGGGGAGTGTTAGAATAAGACAATTACATCTTTAATTAATTTGTCTATGGTTATAGGGAGTTGGTCATTTACACCAACGTTCTGTAACTTCTTTGTAACTATATTTTTATCTTTTAATATAGTGCAATTCAATGGTGTTGGGTGTTGGGGCATCAATTCTCCAAACCAACAAAGGGGAGTGTTAAAATGAGGTAATTACATCCTTAGTCTATCTAAGTTACAGAGAGTTGGTCAATTATACTAACATCACATAACTATATTTTTATCTCTTAATATACTACAATTCAATGGTGCTAGGTGTTGGGGCATGAGTTCTCTAAACCAACAGAGAATTGGTGCTTCATCTAATTGTACTTATATGAGGAAGATAATATACCCAGAAGAATGACGAGAATTGGTGGGAAGAAGACAAGGAATCCAAAAGATAAGAAGACAAGGCATCCATAAGATAAATAAGGAGCAATTAAGCTAAAGGTGTAAGGAGGGTAATCGTCTTTAGCATATTATGTAGCATATTTAGAAGGGATATATATATATATATATATATATGACACAAAAATTTGTGGAACTTATTCAAAGTGAGTAATCAAGTTGTTCTAGCTTTAAAGTGTTTAGACTTTTCAAATTAATTATGACCATCTTTACCTTGAAGCAGTTTGATTCCTAATGATGCAAATCACGAGCCAAACCAAATATGGCTTCCTCTTTCATTTAGTTTTGGTATTAATTATGAACTCAATCTTACATGGAGGAATGTCATCGAACAACTTGATTAGGTTGCCACTGGGACTTAGAGAGGAGGTGACTCTCCCAAAAAAAACCATGTAACTATGGAGATGGATTAGGAGTAACCAGTTACAATTACACAAAGTGACATAAATTAGTAGGAATATTTTTAAGATTTTGGATTTTCCAAAAATTACTTCATTTTTGGAAAGTCCTACTTTATATTAACATATTAAATAATATAATCATAACTTTTTAATACAAATTTATCATTATCTATGTGAAAAATTAAAAATAAATACTATAATATTGAAAAAAAAAATGTTATTGGCCAAAACACTTTATGGCATGTATAATGTAAAAGGGCATTTGATAGAGAAGTAACCGTTTTTTAATCTTAGAGAGCATTCCAACAACAATGTTTTTTTATATACCAACTTTTTAAATGTTTTCAACAAGAAAGAGTTTGGAAATTATGGCATGTATAATGTAAAAGGGCATTTGATAGAGAAGTAACAGTTTTTTAATTTTAAAGACCATTCTAACAACAATGCTTTTTTATACACCGACTTTTCAAATGTTTTTAACAAGAAAGAGTTTGGAAATCTTCATTAGGTAATGTAAGAGGGCATTTGATAGAGAAGTGTCCGTTTTTTTTTATATATATTAGATACCATTTCAACAACAATGTTTTTTATGCATTAACTTTTCAAATGTTTTCAACAAGAAAGAGTTTGAAATCTTCATTTTACCTATAGTAACGTGATACTAACACACTCTTGTTTAAGGCGATATGTTAGAGACTTACGAATAATTTGACTAAGGAGCCAAACCAACTATAGTCTCCTCTTTGATCTAGTCTTTGGTATCACCTATGAATTCAAGCTTACATGGAGGAGTTCCACTGAACACTTCCATTTTGTGCCATTGGGAGTTAAAGACGAGGAGACTTTCCAAAAAAGTCATCGAGCCATGGAAATGGATTAGAAGAAACCCGCTTCAATCAAGGAAGAAGTCCTCAATACGCATGATCTACCTTATTTTATAGGATATATATGTATCAAAGTTGCATGATCTTCCTTATTTTATAGGTTATATATATGTATCAAAGTCGCATGATCTTCCTTATTTTTTTAATTTTTATCAAAGTCGCATGACATATATGTATCAAAGTTGCTTTCTTGTTATCTCAGTATATAAAACAATATATTAATAGGATTTATAGCCAGTTTGATAGATCAAACAACAGATATTACGTTTTTTTAGATTTTGGAATTTCAAAAAAATCACCAATTTTGAAAAGTCTTACTTTGTATTAACACTCTAAATGATATATGGCTGTAAAAAAAATGACGATAGATTATAAAGTTACTTGGACTTAACTGCATTGTAGCTCCCGTCCATTTAACGGGAGAAAAATTAACTGTTGACTTTCCTTGACTTTTAATCATACTTTTGAATAAACAGAATCTACAATTCAATAAAGATTGTCTTATAATACTTTTTTAAAATAGTAGTCTAAACGTTTTATTTTTGGGTTTTTTTTGTCACTTTTTCCGTTTGGGTTTTTTGTCTACAGATTTGAGTGGCTAAATTTGTATAATCTTAGTGCCTCAAGGATTTTTTAGCAAGTTAAATCCATTTATGCATTCAGAAAAACAATTTAAACAACAGTAAATAGAAATTTATCCAAATTTACATCACCAAATTCCAGTCAATTAATAACAAAAAAAACTCAAAAAATAAGTAAAACATTTAGCCAATACCCTTTTCAAATGTCACTCATAAAATAACAATCTACATTTAAACTTATAAAATGGGGCCTTATAAAATGAAATAACAATCTGCATTTCCTTAGACTTATAAAATGAAAAACAGAAGTTATGCACGTCATTGTATGCACAATGAATACGCTAACAAACAAAATATACCCTTGTGCAACAATTTTTGTATTAAAAGGTATCCGCCCAACAAATTTGTCAACGGGATATAAAAATTTAATATATTCAGATGACGCAGCGGCCAATGCCACTGCATTTATTTCCAATGTCTTTTTTGTTTGCTTATAAACGAAATTATTAACATTGAGATGGAGCAAAAATTGCAACTCCTATTAAAAAAAAATTATCTGCTTATCATTTTCTCCTTGAGCTTTTTATTTAAAATAGCTAAAATTAATGGGATTGTAATTACGGATAAACTTTAAATAGACACAATTTCACATGCTCCCAATATTCTTCTACCTCAGGCTAATTTTTTACTGCATGTTTAGTTTTTTTACCTAATATTTTTATTGTAAATTAAGCTTTTTACTATGATTTTTAGGTTTTTTACCAAGTTTTTATTGAATGAGAATGGGACGGGTGTTTATGGAGTTATTAGGTGAGTGGGAGACGTGTTCATGGAGTTATTGGGTAAGTGGGACACGTGTTCATGGAGTGCATCGTCTCCTTACCCGGTAAGGTTTCATCAGTATCTTAGGTATTGGAAAATCAGGACTAGTTCGTTTCAAGAGATAAGACAACACGTTTTCTTTCAGCTCCCATCCTCGGTCTGGTGATGTAGTGAGGCAGCTAGTGCATGGATTTCTATTTTTTTGTTATAGGCTTTTAGGTTATTTGGATTGAACATTTGTGCAAATAGGTTGCAATGTCTCTGTTTTGGCTAATGTTTTTGAGTTATGATCTCTGTTTTTTTTTACATGGTTAATGTTTTTTTCTCATTGATCTTATGGAGTCCGAAATTATACAATTAATGGTATAGACTATTCTAAATCTAGGGTTAAGATTTAGATAGATTCATGATTTTATTTACAGTCATGAAGACACATTTCAATTAACACACTGTGCAGAAAAATGCTTTATTAGATGAAGAGATGCATTAAAACCTTCAAATGAACCTCCTTAGAATTGATAAAAAAAATTGAGGACTCTGTAATAGGAAGAAATGTCTTAAAACCTTTAAATAAGCCTCTTTAAAATTGGTAAAAAGAATTGGAGAGTACAAATACAAAAAACATCCAAACAAAATATTTTCACTTAAATCTATTCATAAAACACAAATCCAAGTGTTAAAGAAGCATATCCATAAGTGACATTCTAAATGTCAAAAATCAATCTTATGAAATCCACATCACTAACTCAATGATATATATTATTAGATGAAGAAATGGCTTAAAACCTTTTCATTATATAGATTTTAAAAATGAAAATACAACTTTACTAAGAAATATGGGATAGATAAATAAAAAATTAATTATAAATAACTCCATCACCTACTTTTAAAAACAAAAACCAGTTATTTTAAATGATAATAACTACATAAAATACAATTAAACACAAAATAATTAACAAACCCAAATAACTCTAATAATATTAACCCACATCAAAATATAAATATTTGTAAAACACAAATACAATTAATAAAAAACAATAAATCTAATGTAATATAAATATTTGTAAAACCCAAACATAATTAATAAAACATAATAAATGTTCCCTAAACGATGAGTTTAGGTCACTACATTTTTTTTGAGCATTTAATTTCTAATCATGTGTATTTTAAGTAGATTTTTGTCATGTGTTAATTAGTTGTTAATGTGGTATATGTCTATATGATTGGATATTTAATTATGGATTTACACTCTATTTTCTTATATGTTAATTAATGTTTATTCATTTAATTTGTTAAGTAATAGTTTAAGAGGTCACAAGCTCAAATCCAGAGGGGGTAGGGTAGGGTATGTATACCTCCGTAAACTTTACTGGTCAAATCGTTAGGTGAAGGAAGTCTCTTGTTCCACAAACAAGGGGGTCTCATACACCAATTTAGTGTGACTTGAGAGTGACCTTAAAATAAATTATTATTATTATTATTATTATTATTATTATGTCCTTTCAAATATCGTTATTTATAAATAAATAATAAATCTGCATTTCCTTGGACTTATAAAATTAAAAACAAAAATTTACAACACATTAAAATTAAAAATCAGAGCATAGTTTTTTTTTGAACTTATAAAATTAAAAAACAGAGCTTTACATGGTGAATACGCTAAAAACAAAATATCGCCTGGTGCAATAATTTTTTTGTATTAAAGGCATCTCGCCCAACAAATTTGTCAACGGGATATAGAAGTTTAATATATTCAGATCACGCAGGGGCCAATGCCATTTCAAGAGGATCACAGTTATGTTTGGTTGGAATAAGAGGATCACATTTATGTTATACTAAATGGTTGTTTGGATTAAGAGGGGTTGTATGGTTGGATTAAATTAAATGTTATATACTTAATTTTAATTTCATTAATTTGTTTAAGGAATAGATTTTTTTTAATAGGTGAATTTGTTTAAGGAATAGATTTTTTTTAATCGGTGAACTGAATATTTTGAAAATGAAAAGGGTTGAGGTATTATAAAAATATTTATAGAATTTGAACTAATAATTAGATAGGGATTAAACTTCACATAAATATTTAGTTAAAGTTTTGTTTATAAAATAATTTTTGAAAAATATTTATTTTTAGATAATTATAAATATTTAAATTTTATATTTAATTTAAATGTTTTTATTTATTTTTAATCTTTTTATTTATTTAATTGTAAAAAAAAACCCATTAATCTTAAGATTTAAATTTGAAAGTATTAAAAAACTATCTATTCATTATTTCCCACTTTTTTTTTCAAAGATAATGACATAAACCAAGGTAAATTTTAGTAAGAGCAATAACGATCATCATCATATATATAATTAATTTATTCAACAATCATATATGTTTTTTATTTTATTTTATTTTTAAAACATATTAGATATAAATAAATTTGAAATTTCACATATTGTAATATGTGGAGACCTAAATGTTTATTTTCATTTTTAATATTATTAAATAATAAAAATATCAAAATCATCCATTACTCTTAACATGATTTTTAATTTGTTTTTAAACATTTAATCTATATGAAAAAATTGAAATTTCAAATATTTAAAAAATAATTGATTGTCTTCTTTTTAAATATTCCTCAAAGTTGCTATGAATCTAAATATTACAGAATTATAATTAATGAAAATATATTTTTTTACATCTTCTTGACCCCACAATACAAAACAGGGCTAAAAACCCCAACAAAAACCAAAAAAGAAGCTAAACCAGAAGCCGCACGCCCCCAAAGGACCTCAAAGTGATAACGAAAAACACCGCACCTCCAGAGTGGACCTCAAAACTCTGGTCCAAAACCTCTTCAAGCCAAGGAGGAAGAGGTCAAGAGGGTCCAGAAAACCAAAGAAAAAACAAAAAATCGACCACAACAAAACCCCGAAGCCGCCTCCACCCCAAAACTTAGTCGCTAATTACCGAAAGTTAAATTGCTACAACCTCAGCTACGGAATATCACTGGGAAAAAGATGGCCTTCCGAAAGTTAAATTGCTACAACCTCAGCTATGGAGTATCACCGGGAAAAAGATGGCCATGGAAGTCCAGCTGTTTGACTCCCAATATACAACATAACAATGATAATATTTAATGCAAAAAATGCGATAAATATACACAACATAGCTACGCGATAGATGATCCGTGTCTGAGGTAAATAGATCCCCACACTTGATCAACGCCACCTTCACACCTTCACCACCCTCATAAATAAATTTCCCACACACAATCTAAGTCATTGTCATCCTTTTTCTATCTTAGGAAATCGTTGCAAGGAACCATGATCGAATGGAGTACATCCACGATCTTCCCACATTACAGAGAACATAGTTACCAACTTCATGAGAACTGTGACCTCAAAATGAGAACTCTGGTCCAAAAAACCCATATTTTTCCCCAAAAAACATGAAAATCAACCCCTAAATCAAAAAGTGGTGCTAACGGTAGTACCATTTTTTCAAATGGGGTCAAAATTACAACATTTTTCAAACATGGACTTTAAAACTCATACAATAGATTAGAAAAACCTTCAAATCCACACCTAAATAAGAAAATGATGTTACTATTTTTTTTATTTTTTTTTCAAAAAATTTATAGATATTTTGAAATTGTACTTTTAAAACCAAAACCTCAAAATCAACCATCAAATTGAAATGTACTACTACGGTAGCACCCATTTTAAATTTGGGGTATTAAAATGACATTTTTTTAAAGTGGTAATCAAAATCATCCTTACTACAAATAAAATCATCAAATAAACCCTTAAATACTTACTTTTAAAATCTTAGTTTATCACTCCAAACACAACATAATACATAATACCATAAAAACAATACATTTAAAAATATATAATCAAAACCCAAATTTGGAAAGAAAAAAACATTAAAAAAAAGGTGGATAAAAACAAAAACTAAAAAAAAAAAAAATGAAAAAAATTCAAAATTTTCCCAAGAAAACAATAATTTCTAAAATATGTATATTTGTTTTTGAAAAAAAATAGTAAAAAAATCCATTAAAACATAAAATAATGTATAAAAATATATAATAAAAAAACCAAAAAAATATTAAAATCATATTAAAAAATAAAAAATAAATAAAAAACTAAAAAAATTAATTACAAATTTAATATATATATATATATATATATATATATATAGTGTTATATAATAATATAAATATAATTATATCATATTTATATTATTATATAACTATATATAATATAATTATATAATATATAACTATATATAATATATTTATATTATTATATAACTATATATAATATAGTTATATATTATATAACTATATTATATATAATTATATATTATATAACTATATTATATATAGTTATATAATAATATAAATATGATATAATTATATTATTACTTGATAGACAGACGCGATACCTATTTGTAAACATCGTTTCCAAAGGCACGATTTCATTATATTACGTAATTATAAGAGAAAGATTTGAATGATTGACTTTTGATTTCAGTCTTTTGATTGGGGAGAGGACCAACCCAGCGAAATAATCCTAATTAAACCGATGTTTTATGTTTTGCGTAGAAAGAGTTCAGTTCACGGCCGGAGGTAGTTAGGTTCATGTCATCAGGCTGGCTTTATTCCGAAATGGCCCGTGGCCCTCAGTCACGCTGGACGAATATTATTCAAATTCAAACACCCACATCATATTATTCAAATTAAGTGTTTATTGGCCATAAATTTATATATAGTTATATAATATAGTTATATTAACTATATATAATACAGCTATATAATATAGTTATATTAACTATATATAATATAGTTATATAGATTGGTTTTTCTTTTTAATTTGCAATTAAATTTTTTGAACTTTAATGTTTTGTTAATATATATATTTTTTAATTTTGATATGATTATAGTAATTTTTTATTTTTTTTTCATATTAAGTGTCTTAATAGTTAATGTCAATCTTAATTTCACCTGTCTTGAGGTTAGAATTCCCGACTAAAATTACTCTTTTTATTTTTAAAAGCTCTAAAATATCCTTTGGTAAATTAATAAATCTACATATATTGTAATAAAGAAGATTTGGTGTGTAATAACTAGCTTAGAAAGAAAATAAACAAGAATGGACATCTAAATAATTAAAATAATTAATTAATTTTAAAATATAAAATGAAATAATTTTGTTTATGCTTAATATTATTATATTATTAAATTTTTGTTTTAAATTTTAATTAATTTCCATTTTTTAATAAAACTTTTGATTTTTTTTGTAACTTTATGTTTTTTTAAAG
>ML788964.1:110331-130410 GCA_009831015.1 Picea engelmannii
GTTTATATATATATATATATATATATATATATATTTTCCACTTATTTGGTAATTATATAAATTCTCTTTAAAAAAAAAATCTTTTTAAATTTAACTCTTTTATTTTTCTTAACTTTTTTTTTATTTTAATTTATCAAAAAAAATCAATTATATATTTTTGCTAAATGTTTTAAAATAGTGTTATTTAACTACACTGATTTTTTATCTATTAAAGTAAAAGTAAAAAATGTGTTAAAAATGATATTTTTCAATATATTTAAAAAAGTATGGAACCATAAATTAATTAAGGAACCAAAAATAGTATTTTAAAAAATGTAAATGGTAAAAAATATTTTGAGATTGAAAGAAGCATTGAAAAATGACTAAAAACACTGATAAAAAAATAAAAAAAAAATAAAAAAAATAAAACAAATGAAAATAAATGAAAAAACAAGCATTTTAAAAAAAAGAAGTGGAAATATTATGTATGAGAAAACTTAAAATATCAAAAAACCACCTAAAAACGGAATTGGGTGCTACGGGTAGCACCATTTTTAAAAACGGGGTAAAAAACTTGACCCCCCAAAAAACGAGAACTCTGTAGAGTTCTCGTTAAGTTGGTAACTATGTTAGAGCAGAGAGTGAATGAAGCTGGGGAAAAGACTGATCCTAGCAGAAGAGATTAAGAGAGGCTCATGGGAGTGCATGGTATACATGTGCCCATGGGAATGCGATGGCATCATGATGACTCCCCTTGTAAATGTTTGATTGAACGATGATGAATAGAAGGTTGGCTTCTTAAAGGCGGGGTCCCCCCTTTTTCTAAAGTCTTTATTTAACAAACAAATTTATTTAGGACATAAGCCTTTCATGGGAGGTAAGAATGAGTGGCCTCCCTTTTTCAATACCTTTGTGCGTATTTGACATCTCATGGAATTATTTCAGTGGATTGAGATCCATTGATGAAGAGGAATCCTTCTTGATGTATGATGGCTAGGTTGGTCTGCCTATCAACCTCCTAGTTGTTTGATGTTAAGACATGAAAGAATTCAATTACACAAAAGGACTAGATTTTTGTCAGAATTATGAGAAGAATGGCTCAAAGATGTATATTCTTCAATAAAGAATTTTGTCTTGCATGCTTAATTATCAATTTAGAATCTCTGGCTACTGTGAGGCCATAAATAGTTTGAACCTTTTCCAAAAACAGACCGTGTAGTAAGGCATAGGCTTCAACTTGGTTATTTGAAGAATGACCAATACTCCATGTAAAGGTGAATTCCAAATGCCCTCCTAGGTTATACAACACCTCTCCTGCACCTTCCACCTCGGTCCAACTTGATTACTTGCTTTGAATAGGTTCCACATATTTTCGTGCCTTGTTTGTATCTCTACATGAACCGTGTGAATATGCTACAAAATATGCATAATAATCTTCTATAGAAGATTACCCACCTTGCACCTTTAGCTTAAATTGTTCCTTCATTATCTTGTTGGGGAAAGGGGTGGAACCCATAACGAATCACATAGAGATTTTTGTAGATAATCGAAGAGGGAATAATTTTTTTGAAGACAAAAGGTAGTGTCTAAAGACACCTTTACAACACTTAAGTAAGGTGCAACGTGATCAAAACATCATAGTGCATATTGGATCTTGATATCTCCATATGATAACAACTCAATCGCTTGATCATAATGACCCAAGGGGTCTACTATTTATAGCCTCAATATCTAACCAACTTCCATAGAATCAGGAAGATCTTGTCCAGTTGTAACCGTCGATGGTTATATTTGATTCCATCAAATCCGCACTATCGAGTCGGATCGATAAGGATGCTTGACTTGATCGCTTATGCATCCAACTCATAAACAATTGTTGGGATGGTCAATCCACTGCTAGACTATCTTCAACTATTGGTCGATTGTCGGACCAATAGGCATGTTGACTACTTGACTGACTAGTGTAAAGATATGTTTGATCGCTCAACCAACTATATACAAATGTAGGACCACTGCCTGACTAACTGAATCTAGGAGATTTGTGATGAACCATCAATGCTTGATGTTACAAACATATCTTATGAATACATTATCTTCTTATCTTTTGGATTCCCTATCTTCTTCCCACCAATTCTTATCATTCCTCTTGGATATTGTCTTCCTCATATACGTAGCATTGGAAGAAGCATGCAAGGGAGAATACCCCTATCTTATCTAGACGAGTGGTTGGGGTGGGTGGTTGGGGAGATGATATACAATAAGATAGGGTTTTTAGCTATTGTGCGACCAAAATATGACAACTATCGAGGAATAATATCCTATCTATATCATACGAGATCACAACAATACATAGAGACGAGAAGGCTAAAGAGGAGAAAAAATAGAGGTAAATACAAAGGTAAAATAAGTAGGGATATGATCACACATGACACAATTTTTTTAGACCTTGCCAATGTATGTCATCATTGTGTATGCTTGGGAACACATGTCGGGATACATTATATGGACAAATGACATCGTTGGAAACGCACGCCGTCATGCATTCTATGGATAAATGGTTCATGTAACCTTATGCAATGTTAATGCATCATATAATTACACAAAAAGTGACAAACACCATGGATGTAGAAATGGCTATGAATCAATATTTCATGGGTTTGAATTCTAGTAATCTTTTGAAATTTTAACTCTATGATTTCTAGTGGATAGATGACCCATTGACATCAGAACTTATTAACTATGGCTTTGTATTTACTATTGGTAGACTTTTAGCTTGTGATATGGCTCTTCAAAGAATCTATTTGAGGCTCTATGTCTATGCCTGGAATTAGATTTTTTGGATATGGTGCTCGATTCGATACTATAATTGGATTTTGTTTACTAGTGGTAGGTCAGTAAGTGTGTGGGTCTCACTTAAAAAAATTGGACATTGGATTACACGAAGGTAAAACTTAGACTAGTGAAAGATGGTAGTGCTAAGGAAGAGCATGAGCATTGTGCTTACATTGATTGGTTTCCATTGTTGGTTTACTTACTTCCCGATACCGGGTCATTCACACTGTTTTCCCCTTTTATTGTGGAGTTTGGAGGCTGGTTATTAGTTAACACTAACCTAAACCTAGATGCCATTAGAATCGATGTTAGTTGACTTTTTCAAGTACATTTATCAATCCATGGTAAGTTGAATAGGTTTGGCAAACTGTTGAGTATGCTCATTTTTATACCGTGTTTTGGGAGATTCAATGCTAGTAGAATTTGTTAATTACCATGAGTTCATTTATCAACTTTATATTGTGAATTGGAATTCAACGACCAATTGAAATTCCAAATCCTCTTGATAAGCTAAGGCAATTGCGACATGTTCAACATTTGAGGGAGTGCATTAATTATCATTTAGACTCATCACGACTTTGAGGAATACCTAATACCTTTTATATGCAGATTACGAAGTGACAATAGATATATTATTTAAAGATATTAAAAACGAAGACAAACCATTATTTTTTAAATATTTGAAATTTCAAATTTTTTTATTGCATATAAAATGTTTAAAAATAAATTAAAAATCATATAGATTGCTAAGAGTCCATTGACGATTTTGACATTTTTATTATTTAATGATATTAAAATTGAAGATAAACCATTACTTGGCACATATTCCAATATTTTAAATTTTTATATTTTTCTATATATAATATGATTTTAAAATAAATAATATATATAAATGAAATGGTAATGATAAATAAATAAATTATTTGAGAGAATTTGATAAGTAAATAGTTTTTTAATACTTAAAATTTATAAGTTACAATTTTTTGCTCTATCTCAATGTTAATGATTTCTTTCCTATAACCAAACCAAACATTGAAAATAAATAAATAAAATTCATCATTTAAAAACTATCTAAAAAAACATTCTACACAAACTGTTCCATAAACAAAACGAAATGAACGGTATAACATTTAATTTAGTTCACTCACACGGCCCCTCTTATTCCAACCAAGCATTTAGTTTAACGTAACTGTGATCTTCTTGCAGTGGCATTGGCCCCTGCGTGATCTGAATATATTAAATTTTTATATTCCGTTGACAAATTTGTTGGGCGGGATACCTTTAATACAAAAATTATTGCACCAGGCTATATTTTATATTTTGTTTGTTAGCGTATTCACCGTATAAATTTCTGTTTTCATTTTATAAGTGGAATGGCGTGTATACAGTTTTAAAAAATCAGTGATATGTAAGTTGAATGACGTGCCTACTATTGCCGCTATAATGACGTGCCTACTATTGCCGCTATTTGGATGTCTTTTAACAATCTGAGTGAATAAACATTAATTAACCACTAGTTAGCACATGTCAAAGATCTACATTAATAAACATTAAAGATCGCATGCACGAGAACGCCAATAAGAGCTCCAGGCTTGTTAATGTTTGAATTAATGCCAAACAAGAGAAGTACCACCGCCTCGGTCACTGGTTCCTCGGGACAGTTTACATCCGCAAAATGTGGAAGGCTAGAGTAAAGGTGATTTATTGGAATTGAGTTTAGGGGTCCATGACTCTTGGAAGCAATTTATTGTAATTGAGAGCATGCCCAGGTTTTTTGTGTGCATGATTGGAGCATTCTTGTTGACTTTTGACACTTAGGATGCCACTCATGGATATGTTCTTTAATAGGTAGATTTTTTTATGAAGATATTTATGTGGAGGTGTTCTTTCAATGATATTTTTTTTAATGAAGATATTTATGTGGAGGTGTTCTTTCAATGATATTTTGTAGTTGGACTCTCCATTTTATTTTACAAGTTTTAAATAGGTTCATTTAAAGGTTTCCAACATAGGAAGTTCTACAGATTAACTATCCATTTAGAGATTGTATGCACTTTTTCATGGTCAAGTTGATGTTATTAGTATTTGCATGTACTTGTATCATTACTTTGTGAAAAGACAAGCTTGTCCAACTTTGCAACATATTTGGGATGAAAGAATTTGTCATTAATGTTAGGATAAACTTGACTTTGTGAAAGAATCAAAGTTGTTAGGTCAATAATGGTGGTTTCAAGCACATGGTATTAGTGACCTATCGTATTGAGCTCATAGATTACATGTAATGAAAGTCTATAAAAGCATGGTGATACTCTATCGTAATGTGTAAAGAGTTGAGCAATGAAGGCTCACTTTGTCGGGGCTAGGATAAATCTTGTGTGATTTATGTGTGTTGTTGCTATGATTTGAAATATTATTTTTCTCTCGCATTCTAATTTTCTAACAATTAAGAGAGAATGAAAATGTAAACACATCTTTCTATCATGAATGCATATTAAGTTTCCTATTTAATATCAATAGAGAATATTCCCTTCACACACACCTTTGAACCTCATCAACCATGCATGCTCACCAAGTTAAATCCTTTGATTATCACTTTAATCACTTTCTCCATTGATGTGATGTTTCCTCTATTTTGGAACATCCAATGTCATAATTTGAGTTTTGTGTGTTTAAAATGGGATGCATATAATATACGACGGAGAAACGTAGTATAATATTCTTCATATACAAGTTAAGACTAAATTAACTAAATCTTATGATTGCGACAAGATTTCATGCAGGAATGAATAATAAAAAAATGTATTAATTTGTGGGATAACCCAATGCCCTAACATTCTTATGTAACAATGACAAGTTAGCAACTACATAATACATTGGATACATGAAATCCAACTAAATAAAATACTTCACAATTAACCATGAAAGTGAGTTCAAAAGAAACTACATCAACTAGACGGGAGAACATATTTCACAACTATATATAACACCTTCTTTCTTGTTAACACTTCTCTCTTCCTAGAAGATAGTAACAATAAGAGAGAATACATTTTTTACCAGACAATTTTACTTATAACTCATTCCAATCACCCCTCTAGTTCCTCTAATCATTCCTATCTTTAAAATGACTCTTAACCTTTCCTAATACTTTTCAATCTATATTCATTTGAAATTCATGTTATTCTTTTTTTTCATTATTTAGTTAAATAGTTATATTACTATTCAACTTGTGTAGATGTTGTTAAAACAGTGACAACAAATTCCCAGGATTAGGATTTCAGATCCTATAATTCAGCATTGGTTGTAACTAAATTAAACAAACTTAGAATTTGGTTATGAGCATATTCAATAATCAGTTTCTAATGTACATTGATATAATTTTCATGTATGCCCGTAGAGGCTGCAAGAGCATAAGTGAAGTTGTTGTAATCTCCATGATCTGAATAATAAGAAAACCAATACCTCTGCTTGGTGGACGTAGCCCAACATTTGGGTGAACCACATAAATCTCTGTGTTTCTTATCTGTGTAATTGTTTTTTCCGCATGTGTAATAACAACAAGTGGTATCAGAGGTTGAGGAGGCCACGCATTAGTCAAATTTCATGAGAAGGTTGTAGACTAGAAAGACTTCACTGAAATTTTGAGGTTGTTTATTGTTCTTCGATCACTGGAACACTGGAAGGGAGCGCTGATTTTGGCATCAGCACTGGGCATCCTGCTGGATGGGAGTGTCGATATGGTGGTTACTTACGTGGTTTTCCATCGACACCAGGATAGTTGCATAAAGGGAGCGTCGGCGCACAACCATTCATAGTCAAGGAGCGCTAGCGCTCCCCCCTCCACACTGAAGGAGCGCTCCACCATCAAACTCGCGCTTCCCTTCAAAGGTCCAAGGAGCACCGATCTCCTATGTGAAAAATTCGCATGTTTTTTTTGCAAAAATTTAAGGTATGGTCGTTTCACTTAAGCTATGGTATAATTCAACTTAAGGGATGAAGTTTGTTTATACAATAAACGGGTGGAGGAATTAAAAAGTGGTTTTTTAAATTCAAGTGGTGACCTTTTTAAAAAGGTGAATCTTTTTTAATAAAAGTTTTTTATTAAACCTTTTTTATATATTATTAAAAGGTTTTTTTATTAAACCTTTTTTAAAATTATTGTTCAACATTGAGTAAAATCATTCCTCAATATAAAGGTCTTGGTTATTACAAGACACTGGTGTTTTTTGGAATGTTTCCTCTAATGGCAAAGACACAGAGTGCTAAGTTCAAAATTGAGAAGTTCAATGGAAAGAACAATTTCGAGATCTGGAAAGTTAAGATGCACGATCTGCTCATGCAACAAGGCGTGGTTAAGGCGCTTTTGGGAAAAGAAAAGAAACCCGCTACCATAACAGATGAGGACTGGGATGATATGGATGCGAGAGCACTGAGTTCCATACGCCTATGTTTGGTCGATGATGTACTATTCGACATTGTTACAGAGAAGACAACATTCGGTTTGTGGACAAAGCTGGAAAGCCTGTACATGACGAAATCCTTGCCGAACAAGATCTTCCTAAAAAGAAAATTGTACAGCTTGTGCATGAAGGAAGGTATGAATATAGATGATCATTTAAATACTTTTAATACTCTCTTAGTTCAGTTGACTAGCATGGGAGTGAAATTTGAATCTAAAGATAAGGCAATTACATCATTGTGTTTTTTGCCTACGTCATGGGATCACTTTGTTACCTCTATTAGTTTCAGTTCAATAGAAAGTATTGAGTTTGATGATATTGTTGGAGCTTTACTGTCCGAGGAAACAAGGAAGAAATCCAATCTAGAAACCTCTACATCTGAGGTGATGATGGTCAGAGGCAGACCTAAAGAAAGAGGACACGGTCAAACGGATTTCTCTCGGTCAAATTCGAAGGGCAGAAAGAGAACGCTTAAGTGCTGGTTTTGTGGCAAATATGGACACCTGAAGAAGGATTGTTGGAAGCGACAACAAGCCTCCAAAGAAGACCCTCCAAAAGAGACGAAGGAAGCAAATGCAACCAAAATAGGTTCAGGTATGACTGATGAAGTTTTATCAATTAGTATTGGTTCACATCATGATCAACATTGGTTATTAGATTCTGGTGCTTCAAACCACATGTGTCTTCATAGACATTGGTTTATTACTTATCAGTCTATAGATGATGGAATTGTTTACATGGGAAATGATATCTCGTGTAAAGTTGTGGGAATTGGTAGCATTCGAATTAAGATGTTTGATGGAACTGTTAAAATATTAACTGATGTAAGACATGTACTTGAGCTTAGGAAGAACCTAATCTCTTTGGGAGTTTTAGACATAGGAGGTTACAAGAGTATTGTTCAAGGTGGAGTTATGAAGGTCTACAAAGGAATCCTATTGGTTATGAAAGCAAAGAAGGTTGGTAACATGTTTATGTTATAAGGAAGAACTGAGTCAGATCATGCGGCAATGGTATCTAAGAAAGACAATGATTATGTTCGATTGTGGCATCAACGGTTGGGCCATATGAGTGAACAAGGATTGAAGGTATTGTCTGATCGCAAATTGCTTCCTAGTCTAAAGTCTTTAAAGTTAGATTTATGCAAGCACTGTATTTATGGAAAACAAAATAGGCAGAGATTTAAAACCAGAAGACACACTAGTAAGGGAATCCTTGATTATATTCATTCTGATGTTTGGGGACCATCCCCTACTATTTCATATGGAGGATCATCATATTTTGTAACTTTTATAGATGATTTCTCTAGGAAGGTTTTGGTCTATATGTTGAAGAGTAAAGCTGATGTCTTTTCAGTTTTCAAGAAGTTTAGAGCTTTAGTGGAAAAGAGCACTGATAGATCCATTAAATGTTTAAGAACCGATAATGGTGGTGAATTTATGTCAATGGAGTTTGAGAATTATTGCAAGGAATTTGGGATCTATAGGCATAAAACCACTGCCTATACTCCTCAGCAAAACAGAGTTGTTGAACACATGAACATGACTCTTCTAGAGAGAGCAAGGAGTATGTTGAGTAACACCAACTTGCAGCAGGCACTGTGTTCAGAAGATGTATCTACAACTTGTTATCTAGTGAATCGACCACCATCAACAACAATAGAATGCAAAATTCCTGAAGAGGTATGGACATGTCACCCTTGTAATTATTCTAATCTTAAAGTTTTTGGTTGTGAAGGCTATGCTCTAATTCTGAAACATCGACATTCTAAATTAGATCCAAAATAAAAAAAAGGCTTATCTTTGTTGGATATGGTGATGGGATTAAGGGGTACAGGTTGTGGGATCCTACTGCCCACAAGATCACCATTAACATAGAAGTAATATTTGATGAATCATCTCTCATGAAATCAGATGTAGATGTTCAAATGAAACAGGAAGAAGTACCTAAGTATCAACATATTCAGTTTGAAACTAGTTCAAATACAGATGAAAGTGAACATGAACAAGTTTTTGAAGATGTTCATGAAGAGTTTCTTGCAGAGGAAGGCATGGTTGATGATAACAATCAACAGAATGTGGATGAGCCACAAACTTCCCTAAGGAGATCTATGCGGGTCAAAAATCCTCCAAGAAGGTATGATGATTTTGTTTCATCAGTTTCTTTAAGTACTAATGATGATGAGTCTTCGTACTATCAGCAAGCTGTGAAGGGTTCTAACTGTGATAAATGGAAAGAAGCGATGAAGGATGAAATGAAGGCATTAGAGAGGAACACCACATGGGATCTGGTAGAACTTCCAAGAGACAAAAAAATTGTAGGTTGCAAGTGGGTCTACAAGTTGAAGAAGGGTGTTGATGATAAGTTGGAAAGGTACAAAGCAAGGCTGGTTGCGAAAGGATATTCTCAGAAAGAAGCTATTGAATTTCATGAGATTTTTTCACCAGTTGTTAAGTCTGTTTCAATTCGAAGTGTATTAGTATTGGTTGCTTTACTTGATTTGGAGTTGGAGCAGCTAGATGTTAAAACTACTTTCTTACATGGAGATTTGGATGAGGAGATCTACATGGAACAACCTGAAGGGTTCGTTCAGAATCATAGCAAGAAATTTGTTTGCATGCTCAAGAAATCATTGTATGGTCTGAGGCAGTTGCCTAGACAATGGTACAAGAAATTTGACTCTTTAATGGTGAGCCAGAATTATACAAGGAGTGAGTATGATCATTGTGCCTACTTTAATAAATTGAATAATGGCATATTCATTATCTTAGTATTGTCTGTTGACGATATGCTTTTAGCAAGCAAAATCATAACTAAGATCAATAGGTTAAAGGCTCAGATGGCTAGGACGTTCGATATGAAAGATCTAGGAGTAGTAAGGCAGATTTTGGGCATGGAGATATTCAGAGACAGGAGGAATGGTAAGCTTTGGTTGTCACAACAAAAGTATGTTGAGAAGATACTTTTGAGGTCTGGTATGAACGATGTGAAACCAGTATCAATCCCTTTGGCTTCCCATTTTAATCTTTCTTCAAGTTTATGTCCTAGTACAAAAGAAGAAAAGGAATATACGTCTCGAATACCATATGCTAATGCAGTAGGAAGTCTAATGTATGCGATGGTTAGTACAAGGCTAGACATTTCACATGCAGTTGGGGTTGTCAGTGGGTATATGGAAAATCCAGGTAAAGAACATTGGGCAACAGTGAAATGAGTGCTTCGGTATCTGAGGGGCACAAGTGATTATTGTATCACCTATAACAGTGGTTGTGAATCAGTCTGTGGATATGTTGATTTTGATTTTGCAGGTGATTTGAACAAGAGAAGGTCAACTTCAGGGTATATTTTTACTCTTGTAGGTGGAGCTATTAGTTGGATGTCAAAGCTATAGAACATTGTTGCTTTATCCACTACAGAAGCAGAATACGTAGCTGCTTCACATGCTTGCAAAGAGGCAGTTTGGTTGAAAGGTTTGTTTGGTGAGTTTGGAAGGATGCAGGACAAAGTAAAGTTACTTTGTGATAGTCAAAGTGTTATTCACTTGGCTAAGAATCTAGCCTACCACAGTAAAACAAAACATATACCTATCAAGTACCATTTTGTAAGACATGTCATTGATGAACGTGGAGTCTCTCTTGAGAAAGTGCATACAAAAGAGAACTGTGCAGACATGTTCACAAAACCAATATTGTTAGAGAAGCTACGATGGTGCTTGGCTTCTCTTGGCTTGCAGAAAAGGTGATGAACACAAAAACAAGCAAGGTATCAGGTTAATTGTTGTCAAGGTGGAGATTGTTAAAATGGTGACAACGAATTCCCAGGATTAGGATTTCAGATCCTATAATCCAGCACTGGTTGTAACTAAATTAGACAAAATTAGAATTTGGTTATGAGCGTATTCAATAATTAGTTTCTAATGTACATTGTTATAATTTTCATGTATGCCCATAGAGGTTGTGAGAGCATGAGTGAAGCTGTTGTAATCTCCATGATCTGAATAATAAGAAAACCGATACCTCTACTTGGTGGACGTAGCCCAACGTTTGAGTGAACCACATAAATCTCTATATTTCTTATCTATGTGATTGCGTTTTCCACATATATAATTACAACAAATGCTAGCTAATAAGAGAATAAGTTTTAATAAAATTATTTAAATTCATAATAAGAAAGATCATTTCCATCATATATTTAACACTGATAAATTTTACGATCAACTTACTTGTATTGATTTGAGTGATTACTTTTTAAAAAAAGTGTTCATTTGTTGATGCTATTAGGTAGCATCCAAATGCCTATGAATACATTGTCCACTTTCTTTTGTAGTGACGAAGGATGAGGAACATTTTCGCCACATAAAATATATTCTCTTATAACTTGAAACATAAATCCCATATTTTCTTATATTCTCTCATTACTTGGAAAAATAAATCCCACATTTTCTTATATTCTCTCATTACTTAAACATAAATCCGACATTTTCTTGCATACTTTTTTTTTAATAGTTATTCCTTGGTAAAAGAATCTAGTATGCATATTCTCTCGTTACTTAAACATAAATCCAACATTTTCTTGCATACTTTTTTTAACATATAGTTGTTCCTTGGTAAAAGAATCTACTATGTATGTTGTTAATCGTAAAGGGGATGCAGAATTGAAATTGACTTCAGAAACAAAGAATGTTTCACTTGCTAATTCTTGCACTAAATTAAAGAGTATGATTTCTTCAATCTTCTCTTTCACTATCATATTAAACTAAGGACATGTTTTTTTTTTTAAGGATTTCTATAAAATTTAATGCATAAGTGAAGATGACCACATTTTCCTAGTTAATATTGTTGAATTGTTATCTTTATGATATTTTTTAATTAATTAAAGATACAAAGACATAATATTATTTATTTTTTACTATTTTTATATATGTAAAAAATTATAATTATTATCATTATTAATTTAGATGTTAATGTAAAATATTAAAATATATATAAAAAAATTATATATTAAAAAAATTATATAATAAATATATATTCATTTTAATTTTTTCCTCAATAGATTGAGATAGATTTACATGGGAGTGTAGAAAAAAAATTAAAGTTAAATTTGATAATACATATTTATAATATAATTTTAGGGTAAGTTAAATAGTTATTTATTTTATTTTATTTGTAATTATTAATTATTTTTATTAATTCTCTTTAAATAATGATAATTTTTTAAAATAAAAACTAAAAAAACTAACATTAATTTAAATAATATATGTGATATAAAAATTTTAAAATACAATAATATTAATTTTAATTAAGTTTTTTAATTATAATTAAAATAAATTTTAAAAATTAAATTTTAAATAATATATGTGATATAAAATTTTTAAAATACAATAATATTCATTTTAATTTTTTTTTTAATTATAATTAAAATAAACTTTTAAAATTAAATCTTTTGTATACTAAAATACCAAGTAATTGTATAAAAAAACACTTTAAAATATGTTACAGTATGCCCATATTTCCTAATAAAAATGATATACGATTTAACCAAAGTTTTTAAATAAAAAAAAAAAAAAATGATTCTTATACCAACAATTTTTGAAAAAAAAAAATCAATTTTAAAAATTATAAATATAAAAGTTTTCACTATTAATCATAGGATTAAATTTCATACACAGTTCAATAATTCAGAAAAATTCTACAGGATAATGTAAAGTTTCAAATTTTCCCCAATTTTTTTCTAAATATTTAATATTTATATTTTTTATATAAAAATAATTATCATATTAAAATTATAAAATAAAATATTGAAGATTTGTATTTAATGATCTTTTAACCATAAATTAAAGATGTTAGTATTTTTTTTAGTATTCTTTCCAAATCAATGAACGATATATCATGTTCATAACTCTTTAACATTTTACAGTTCAGTATTAGATTTGTGCCAGGTTTATGTATGACAATCTCATAATTACAATCAATAATTTCATATTCTCCAATAGTTTCATATTACCAACACTAAACCTTTAGGCATTCACCAACAATAATTTAACAACTGTGCTAGTATAATCATATTATGTGCTAGTATAATTATATTAGAAATCTGTTATTATGAACCACCTACATATCAATTATCACTTCAGTTATGATAATTTTATATCTTTCAAAACAAAGTGAATAATTCAAACAATGTAAACGACGCTAAATTGCTCCTATAATATTCCCACGTAATTTTAAAAATGATGTAAAATTCAACTCAACGTTAATGCTATTGTAAAGGCTTAATCGTAGTCATTCATAAACAAATTCGACCCGAACATTAACGGCAGAGCACACGCTTCATCCTAAATTGACCATTAATAAAACTTTTGTTAATTATGTAGATGGCCGCTTATGTCATGACTAACCTTCTGTTTATTACATGGTGAAAATATAGCAGCTGGACTATATTTTTTATTGCAGAACATAATAAGCAAATACATGTAGAACATACAAGTCTACGTAAATTCACCATAACTGATGCTCGGCGTTTCACAGAGTGCCACGCCGTTAAGGAGGGAAGTGGCTTAAGCTGTAGCCTTATTTTCGATTACGTTCAAGCGGGTGTTTAGACAGTGGGGACAATCAATTACTTCTCGGGGGAATGCTCTGAGAATTTCTGAAAAAGTTGTGGGGATCAACCTCTGTTTTGGCCTTCACAAGTCTATCGAAATTGTCGTGGAAATACTTTTTACCCCATGCTTCGGCTTCTTTCACTGTGGAAGTTCCGTTGACTGCACTTCCCAGATCGAGATCCAAATAATTAACATATGCAGATCTGGGAGAAGAAGAAACATATGGAGCCATGTATGCGTAAAGCTTTCTCATCCAGTTAAGGTAGTGCTCATCGTCGCTGCTATTCTTCCATACCACCTTGTACTGTATGTCGAAGATGTTTCCAGCTCTGTGAGGGAACGGCAGCGCAGAGGAAGGAATCCTGTCCATAATCCCTCCCAGAGGAGAGAAAATTGCATACGCTGTCACCTCTTCTTCCATGATGTCCCACAGTCCTTGGAGGCCTGATTTGGGCAGCGGGGTTCTTGCCATATCTGATTTTATTTTGAAGTGGACTTTGTTGGAATAGTATCTGTTTGTCAGTTCGCTCACGTTAGTAGTCCCTCCGATGAAGGACGTAGACTCGATCCAGCTCATTTCACTGCACTCGTCCTCCTTCATCTTCAATTCCGGAAAGATTATGTTCACAATCTTCAAGAACTGCTCCTTACGTCCCAGATACATCCCTTGGAACGACGCATTCATATCCTTTTTCGTCCCTCCTTCCACTGTAATGCCAAAGAACTGCACACGCATGAACAGATCCTCTTCCGCGAAAGGCCAGATGTGTTGCCATCGGTGGATGGTATCAGTCACCACATCTCGCCCGGTTCTTGAGACTTCAAAGGCCGTGAGAATAGTAGGAACGCTCACCAGTTTTATTTTCCAGGCAATCACGACGCCCCAGCTGCCTCCTCCACCGCCTCTCAGTGCCCAAAACACATCATCACCCATCGCCTTCTTGTCCATAATCTCACCGGAGGCGTTAACGAGCAATGCGTCGATCACGTTATCCGCTGCGAGGCCATATTTTCTAGAGAGGAAACTCAGCCCGCCTCCAGCCAAATGACCGCCGGAGCCAACAGTGGGGCAAATCCCGGTAGGAAATCCATGGTTGTTGGTCTTGTTTGCAATCCCAGAAAAAACTTCACCCAAAGTCGCGCCAGCTTCGACCCATGCTGTCATCGACTTCGTGTGGACATGGACTTTGTTGAAGTTCATGAGATCGATGAGAACGAAGGGAACATCGGAGGTGTAAGAGAGGCCCTCGTAGCTGTGCCCCCCGCTACGTACTCGGATTTCCCACCCGTTTTTCACGCAGCAGACCACGCTATTCTTCACTTGCTCTTTGCTTTGCGGAATAACGATCACATAAGGTTTGCGCACGCCGGGCTCTGCGAATCGAAGATTTTGCAGCGAAAAATTGAGCAGAACATCATACTCTGAGGTAGAAGACGACGAGATGGTCGTGATATTTTTTAAACCGCGGTGATGTAAACATGATATCAAGCCGGCGCCCGGATCAGGCGCATCACGGGCGTTCGTAAGTGCCATTAACAGAGGCAATAACATACAAAAACCAGTAAATAAAGGGCTTATACAACACTTGGCCATCCTCACTGATTAATTTACGCAATCAATCAGAAAACCAAAACTAAATCTAGATGGGATGGATCAATGATTCCTCAGCAATTCATTGCAACTTATAGACATGTTTCTGACGTCCTAATCTAAATTTAATTCCTCATAATAACGTAGCAAATTTGGACACTTTCAACATTTGACTGACAACATTAAACACCTTTGGCTCACTAAGGATTTTCTTATTCGTCTGGATAGAAGTTGCAAGTTGGGACGCTTTCCACATTAAGAACTTTTGGTGACGAAGGATTATTCCGGGCTTCTGGGAGCCTTGACTTCTTCGATCTAAATACTACTTCAGGAGAGTTGGTAGGTCCACCTCGAAATCAAAATTATATATATAACGATTAATGTAATCCAACCATGTGATCAAGCAAATCTCGTAGCAATCTTCTTAGCATCGAATTCCTGCCGCGTTATCTGTGTATATGATTATTTCGTATGATCCTTTGACGAAATTGTCCAATTGCCCACGTTTTAAGTTTAATACAAAATTTGGATAGAGTATTGAGCTAAGCAAAGATATATAAATTTGTGTTTTCATTTTATAAGTTCGACGAAAGGCACACCTTTATTAAAACAAGGGCAATAACAGTTAGTCCCTCCCTTGTGACAATGACGGACAAGAGCAATAGCAGTTAGGCTCTCCCTTCTAATATTTTGTTTTGATTGTCCATTTTTGAGATTATGTTAATTTAATATTTCATTGACTTATTTATAAAAAAAAATTAAAAAATATTAGTTAAGAGTAAGTTAATGTTGACTTATAAATAAAAAGAAAGTGTTAACATAATATTATAATATTTAATTGACTTATGAATAAAAATTAAAAACTACATATTTATTTATAAATGGAGTTTTAATAATTTCAAAGATTCCACTTTAAAATAGCTAAAGCAGGTTCGAATGTAAGTAGCCATGACTTTTTCAGCACGCCACAAGAAATACTAAGAGATGATTCTTTGGTGAGGAGATAGAACAAACTCAACATAGAGGACAAAGGTTCAAAAGTTATAACATATTACCATTAAACCATTGTAAATCTCATTATAGTAGATTTCATTAAACTATTGAAAAGCTCATTGTAGTGGGTACATAACATAAGTATTAAATTTGTTTTAAGTTGTTCCCCATCTTTAATTATCCATATTCATCCCGTTATGCATTGTTGCAAGGATGGCTATAACCATGTACAAATTTGGTGAAAATTAATAATATGATAATAAGCACACTTTTATTTTTATTTTGGAGAGACTGATCTCAAAATGTCACATGAAGAAGGCTTTGCAAGTAAACCACAAACCAAATGCACAGCATATAAAGTATAAAGTAGTTGGGAACTTAAAAAATAAGGTGATGGTGAAGTTGTTTCGAATAATCAAAATAGGTTGTATAAGTATTATTAATGAATGTGAAGAGTCATGTGAAATTTTTATTATCAGTAAGTAAATGTTAATAGTAATAATTTTTAGTCTTTATAAAATTCTATCTTAATCTAATCAAAATGGCCAGATTATATATATATATATATATAAAATTTAATTTTATACTATAATAATAATAATATATTTTTAAAGTCACAATTAAGAGAGAAACCAAATTCATATATAAAACACCAAATTATATTATATTTAATAATTTTATTTATTTATATTTTTCTATTAAAATAAAACTAAAAAACACAAACCCACAATTTTTTTTTATAACTTACTTATATGACCAAAACTTGCATAGATTTTATCAAATTAAATCCTACAACCAATTAAAAATAACATTAGTTATAATATATATATATATATATATATATATATAATTTCTAAACAAATAAAATTAATAATTGCAGAGGTATTATTCTTTGACCGTAGCGAGTGGGAAGGATATGACATGCATAACATACCAATCCACCAAAGTTTTATACAGTTAATGCACAACATACCAGTCCACCAAAGTTTATCAATCCATGGTAGGTTAGTTTTGGAAAAATGTTGCGTATATTCATTTTTATGGCGTTTTTTTGCATTAATTTTTTTCATTTTTATGTTGTATTTTGGGAGTCAAATAGCTGGAGTTCCACGGCCATCTTTCTCTCAATGATATTCCATAGCTCAGGTTGTAGCAATTTAGCTTTCAGTTTCTCTCAATGATATTCCATAGCTCAGGTTGTAGCAATTTAGCTTTCAGTTCTATTGAGAATATATTCTTATGTCTCCCGTCATCAATGAAGCTATCAGTTATATTAAATGATATTAAATGGGCAGTCTTTGAAAAAAAATCTTTATCCATTTTTTTTATTCATGAAATTTTTAAGTGTTCTATATTGTTGAAAAAGTATTAACTAATTTCTCATAAAGTAGTATGCATATCACTTAAATTTCGAATGTGTATGCATGTATTTTTGAATAGGTTCTGTAATTAGTAGATCGGGATGTAATCAGTTCGTCAAATTATCTATCATATCTTATATAACTAGCATACCTGTAGAGGTGTGGAGACGCATATACAGTGGAGTACAATGTGTATGTGAGGAGAGGCATGTGTTGGTTATTGTAATTCTCCTTTGAATAATAAGAATACCAATTATGATTGTCTTGTGGTTTTTTTATGTATTTGGTTTCTGCGTAAATCACTGTGTTAAATTGTGTGATTGTTGTTCTCGACTTTTGCTTTTCAATTAATATTTCTTGTTTATGCTCTCTTTATGTTTTTGCTGCCTAACAAGTGATATTAGAGTTCATAATTGAAGGATCTGAGAGCAAAGGAAAAGATAATCCAGTAACTGAATATCAGAAAAGATTAACCGAGCTGAGCCAAGTGAAGTGGATCATTGAAGGATAGTTTTATCACATTATCACAGGTTATCCCTTTTACACAGTGCGACAATCACAAACACACTTACAAAACTTTATATTTCTACAAAGTGTCTCAGGAAGTACAAGTAGTACAATGCAACACCTTTGGGAAAGTGTCACAAGTCGTGCATGTTATAAAGTGTGACACTTTTGGAAAGTGTAGCAAGGTATCCTTGTCTAGGGTGCGACACCCGTGGATATCCTTGTGAAAGGTATGAAGGTCGTACTTTATGAATGGATAGTCCTTGATAAATGAGTGGAGGATACTTTAATAAAGGAAGGTGAGGTGGATAATTTTATTATGTACATGGTATAGTTTGTGAAGAATCTCCTTTATATGGGTAGAGAATGTTTGAAGGTGAATGTTAAAAAAAAAGGGTTTTTTGAGATATATATTTTAAAACATATATATTTTTGGAGTTTAAACTTTTTTTGAATTTAATATTGAATTTTAAGAGTTTGGTTTATTAGAAGTTGTGATTTTTTTGGGTGTTTTTGTGTTAATGGTGAAAATGCAGAGTTCTAAGTTGGAGGTGGAGAAATTAAATGGAAAGAATAACTTTCAGTTATGGAAGCTCAAGATGCGGATTTTGCTTGTGCAACAAGGATTGAAAAAAGATTTGGCGGGCAAGTCAGAGACACCAACAGGTATGTCAAACGAGGTCTGGGATGATCTGGATTCAAGAGCTCTCAGTACCATTCATCTGTGTTTGGAAGATAAAGTTTTGTTTAACATCGTTGGCGAGGAAAAAACACCATGATTATGGAGCAAGATGGAAAGTCTTTATATGTGAAAGTCCTTGACGAAAATAATCTTCTTGAAGAAGCAGTTGTACAGCTTACAGATGAAAGAAGGTACAAAAATTGTTGATCACTTAAATGTTTTCAATACTCTGATTTGTCAATTATCTAGTATGGAAGTAAAGTACGAAGATGAGGACAAGGCAATTATGCTACTATGTTCGTTCCCTGATTCCTGGGATCATCTGGTCACATCTATGTGGTCCAGATCAATAGATTCCATTGATTATGACACTGTTGCGGGATCTTTATTGTCCGAGGAAACGAGGAGAAGATCCAGTAAAGAAACATCAATAGTAGAAGCAATGGTGGTCAGAAGACGATCTACATAAAAATGGCAAGATCAGAGATGTACATTAAATTCTAAGTCAAAAGGAAAGAAGAGTAAGAAAAAATGTTTGTTCTGTGGAAAATCAGGGCATCTGATGAAGGATTGCTGGAAAAGACAAAATGCATCCAAAGATGACTCCACAAAGGAAGTAAAGGAAGCTAATTTAGCTGAAACAAGTTTAGGTTTAGGTTCCAGTTTGGTTGATGAGGTATTGTCTACTTGTGATGTTTCACAACAACATCAACATCAATTGTTAGATTCTGGTGTGTCCAACCACATGTGTCTTCATATAAATTGGTTCTCAACTTACCAATCTATTAATGATGGTGTTGTTTTTATGGGAAATGATTTTCCTTGTAAAATTGTTTGGGTTGGTAGAATCCATATTAAAATGCATGATGGTTGTGTAAGAACATTAACAAATGTAAGACATGTACCCAAAATTCTATATTCTGTTGGTTATAAGTTTACAACTCAAGCTGGAGTACTGAAGGTGTCCAAAGACATATTAGTAGTCATCAAGTCAAAGAGGATCGAGAACCTTTATAAACTTGAAGGAAGGACATAAATAAATCAAGAAGTGGTAGCATCTGAAGGTGAAAGTG
>ML788964.1:137717-147778 GCA_009831015.1 Picea engelmannii
TCCCCTTCTGAGCGCTTCAGGACTTCGCTTTTCGCGAAGTTGAAAGAACCCTTACCTTTGTTCTTTCGAAACCCAAACCCCAACTCTCCACTTTCCAAAACCTTTGCGAATTGGGATTTCGCGATTCGGGACTTCGCGAAACGGGACTTCGCGATTTGGGACTTTGGAGGCCCCGATCTTCCAAGATCCGAACCCCAACTCTCCGCTTGCCAGATCAACGGTCTAGAAATATCTGTGATCCAACGGTCCTAAACTTCCCTTCGTGAATCGGGGCTTCACGCTTCGGGACTTTGGAAGTTGATTCGTCCCGAGCTACCAAAACCCGAACCCCAACTCACCGCTTCCAGATCCAATGGTCTTGGTCTCCCCTTCGCAAGTCGGGATTTCATGACTTTAGCAAGTCCACTTTCGTTCAAAGTGCTAAGGGTCATGCACTTTACTTCTGACGACTGTTAATCTTCTGCGCTAGCGCTAACGCCCTTGATCATTTATGACTTAGAATACTTTTTCAAAGGTGACACTCTGTCCAGGTTAGGGTTGTCCAGCTGGGTAATCTCCTTGCATTCGAGCCAGAGGGGTGAGCTTTCGGACTGCCTGGAATCATGGAGAATGATCTGCTACATGGAGTCAACTCCTACATAGGCCAATCTGTCGACAACCTTGTTTTCACTTCGTCGGATTTGTGAGGGGGTTAGAGTTAGAGAGGGTCTGAGAAGTCCCTGGAAGCTGTATAAGGGGGGCAAGGAGGTGCCAAATGGGGGTGATTTTCCTCGGATCTCTTCCACCTAGGATTTTTGTTGCCAAGTCTATTATGATTTTGGAATCTCCTTCAATGATCAGATAGACGAGGTTTTAATCCAGATCCATTTGCATTCCTCTAATAAGACCCCAAATTTATGCTAAATTGTTGGTGTCACATCCTAGATTTTCTGCAACGAGGCTATGAATTTGGCCCAAGCTGTTTCTTATGACCGTTCCATAGCCTGAGTGTCCTGGATTTCCTTTTGAAGTGCCATCAAAGTTGAGTTTATGGAAGCCAGGCTGGGGGGGAACCACTTAGAGGGATTGGAGGATTTTTAATTTAGGGGGCGCTGCTGAGGAGGGGTGGAGTGTGAAAACGAGAAGCCCCAATAGTTGAGGAATGAGAGCTCACCTGGATAAGTGGGGAAGTCTTCTTGGGTCCAAAATTGTAGCTGAAGAGTTTCCTGGAGATGCAAGAGGATTGTATTCCAGAGGAGGGTGGGAGGAGAGGGCTGGGAATGAAAGATTTTTCTGTTCCTCTCTTTCCATATTTTCCAAACTATGAAGCCTAGTAAGACTTGCCAGGTTTTGTTCAGGATAGGAATTTTGAAGGAACCGTAACCCCAATCCCTGATTGTGCTTATGATGTTGTTTTTAACTAGTTTGGTTCTTCACGTGAACTAAGTGGCTTGGTTCCAGATGTTCTCCCTGAGTGGACAATTATTTAGGAGGTGTTCCATGGTTTCTACCTAGAGATGGCAGAGATGGAAAATCAACGGGCCAATGAAACCTCGTCTTTTAAGATTATCCCAAGTTAAGATCTTGTTCTGAAGTAGAAGCCAGAGGAACGTAGAGATTTTGGGCCAGAGTTTTGATTTTCATATTGTTGTCCAGATGCTATCTTTTTGAAGATTTTGGAATTTCTCCTCTAAAGTGTATCCCTCCTTGAGAGTGAAGATTCCATGAGGTGTGTATCCCCATCTGAGAATGTCTTGGTCTATGCTTTTCTGGATTCGCCTTTGTGATGTTGCTTGTTTCTAGTGTTGTAGGTCACAATCCATTGCCAGTTGGAGTTCTTGATGGGTTGATTTCCAGCTTCGCCAGGGAGAGTTGTTGGGGGTATCTGCCATAAGTCTGCCACTTTAAGAGTGGCAAGATCTTGAATGTGATTTTCATAGGATTAAAGATTTTCTTCCAATCGTAGGGGTGGAATTTGCTGCCAGGAATCCATCTAAAATAGGGCATTCTGGCCATTGCGAACTTCCCAGAAAGCATGTTCCTATATGAGTGGCCGATTTTTCCAGGCTGCATTCTAGATGTTGGAGCCTTGAATTTTCTCCTGCATTCTTATAAGATGGATTTGATGCATATTTGGGGTATATTTTCATTTCCAGAGTTTTGCCCAGATCTCTGTTGGATTTTTGAGCCATCTCCACCAAATTATTTCTCCCATGGTGCTATTTAATTTTTCAAGGTCCCAGAGGCCCAAACCACCTGAAGATTTGGGCTTGCAAACTTTGTCCCAGCTGACTAGGGCCCATTTTTTGTCCGGGTTATGTCCATGCCATAGAAAGTTTCTTTACATATTCCTTATTTTCCTTATGACCGATTGGGGGGAAGCTAGGGTTGCGAAGAGGTAAGCAGGGATGGCTTCAAGGACTGACTTTAAGAGAACGATTCTGGCTAGAAGGTTGAGGGATCGGAAGCTCCAATTGCTAAGACGGTTCGAAATGGAGAGTAGGAGAGAGTCCCAGGAGATGTTTCTGGCTTCTGAGTCAGAAAGAGGGAGTCCCTGGTAGCGAGAGGGAAGAGTGCAGACAGGGGTATTCATAAGTTGAGAAAGGTGTTGTTGGATTGCTACAGGAGTATTAGAAAAGAAGAGCTGCGACTTGGTCAAATTAAAGGTGGTGTCGGAGGCTTCGCTGAAATCAGAGAGGATGAAACTTAGTTTATTTGATTCTTGCGCAGTGGGGGTGTTCATTAGCAGCGTGTCATCGAAAAATTGGCTGTGGGAGTCTACCGGTTGTAACCCATGAAGAGGGAGGCCTTGGAGGGATCCATCTTGAATTGAAGCCTTGATATAGCGTCCTAAGCCCTCAACCATTATGACAAATAGGAAAGGGGAGAGAGGGTCGCCTTGCCTTATTCCTCTTGTGGGGGAGAAGGGTTGAGAGGGGAATCTGTTAGCGATTATTTTTGTGTTAGGCGCAAAAGCACCCAAGTCTGCAGGTTTCTCAGGAAGTGCCCAAGCATAGCACGGGAGATTCCCTGTTTTTTCGGTAGCAAGGAAAGCGAGCGGGAAAAATAGCATTGGCAGCATCCAAGATCTATTTACAAAGAAGATCGAAGGTCGTCGGGTTTTCGGAGCTACCGAGTTGCCCAAGGTTTAGCAAGAGGGGGCCCCAATGAGTTCTAAGCAGACTTGGTTTGTCCAATCAAATTGGGACAGGTGTCAGCCTATCGAAATATCGGGGATCGGGGTTTCGGAGAATAGGGAGCGAGAGTTTTGTGCATTGCAGAATCGCGATACGCGATTTCCCGATGAAGATGAAGGTGGTCCCCAGAAGAGTCGACGAGGAGGACAGGTGGAATCCCACATCGGCTATTGGGATATCGGAGATCCTGGAAGCAAGGAGTTCGTGCATCTCGAACTCGCGAACCCTGTAGCCCCGATAGGATAAGGCTGTGGTGGCAGGAGTAGGTCATATGAGCGGCAGTTGAGCCGGAAGGACCAGCGCGTGAAGGAGCGCATCGGGGATCAGAGGATCGGGAGTTCCGGGTACATGTGCACCTCGGAACCACAAAACCCGAAACCCCGATGAGAGTTGTTGTTTTGGTCACATAGGGACATAGTATAGCCAAGAGGGCTAACCCATACACGGGCGCATCAGTAATTTGGGGATCGAAAATTCTAAGGGTTAGAAATTCCCGACGGCAGGAAGGCCGAAACCCCGACGGGAGACACAAGGCTGCGGTCTTGTGGACGCATGGTCGTATGGACCTGAGCCTAGCCAGGATGAGCTAAGGGAAAAAGAGTGCTCATTGGAGAATCGGTGATCGGGAGTTCAAAGGGTCAAGAACTCTTGACAACGGGGAACGCGAAACCCCGAAACCCGATACAGAGTCGGGGAAAAGTCACAGTGAAGTACATGAGCCTGTGAGGAAAGAAGAAGAGACCCGTGAAGTTAGGATTCCAGACCTCCTTTGTTCTTTACGTACCAGATCCAGTCCCCGAGTTAGAGTGTTAACTCCTCGAGTCTCTACCCATTTGATCGCCCATTTATCAAACCGTGACATAAAAACTGATGGATGTTGGGGTCTGCTTCTGCAAGCAATCTAGGAGCGACTTCCAACGCTAACATTTCTGGCGCCGCTGTCGGGGACGAAGTTGAAGATTTTCCCTGGGCATAACGACAACGATCAACTGATTCTGAAGGTGCATCAGAAATCATAATTATTCAGATTGCTACTGTGCACCTGGCGACTCCATTGTTTCCACTTTATTGTTTCAGTTGTGGCCACTGTTGGCACACTTGAAAGATGACCCAGAGGAGCTTTCTCGAGAAGGTTTTAGCGGATGCTTTCTCAGCCTCAAAAGTTTCCTGGTTTAACGATAATGTTAAGATCTGGCCTTTGATGGTGAACAAGGACCAGACACACTTGAAGCTACACATATTTCACCTGGCAAATCCATGATTCGAGGATCGATTGGCGACTCCACTGATTCGATATGGAGAAAATTCTGGCTCAAAGGTTTACTTTTTGTGACTTTTCTCAGATAGTTGGTTTTCCTAATGCACTTCCTGATAGAGACCAATGGGAATATTTCCTCCCTGAATTTCATGCAACAAGTTGGGAGGAACTAGCTGAGCATTTACTGGACTTCCATGAGGCTATCCACCGACACAATATCACGCATGAGGATGTCCAGATTAAGCTCTTCAGGTATTCATTGAAGGGAGATTCTCTTGAATGGTGTCAGTCTCTTCCCGCTGCAAGCATCCGCTCTTTAACAGGTTTTCATACGGCTTTCAATTCATTTTGTAAAGACTACTATCCAACTGATGGTTTGTTTGAAAAATGTTGTGAGGAGTTTTCTTCGCTTCAGGAAACCTCTGCTGGCCCTAAAGACCAGGTCCATGATGAAGCCCTTACTATGGAGGAAAGCATCTGCTGTGAAAATATAGAGGTGTTGGACGATAGTAATTGTGTTAGCCCCAGAACGGAAGTATCTAACATCATATCAGATGCATCTGTTCTTTTAGATGTTCATGAAGATCAACACACCTCTTGTGGAGATTATGAGTTTGCAAAGCATATGTGGTCCATGGTAGATGGCTCACCTGAGTATCGAGTTGAAGCAGATATTCCTAGCAGCCCTGCTTCTGAGGACGGAGACCTTCCCATTTTTAAGGAAGAAATTATTGTGAAAGTGGTTTCCCCTCTTTTTCTCCAGGGGGTTTCTCACAATATATGTTTACTTGGGATTAAAGAGAAAAAGATTACGTGTGAGCAGCCATAACCAGTAGGTCCCACTATCCCTAAAACGAAAATTTTTGACGGGATCACTGTTTTGGAGGAGGTTCATATCAATGAAGGACAACCCCTCTTTGATATATATTATAGTGATGACGAGCAGCAAGCTTATCCTACTTTTGATCACTATAGAGATACTGAAGAGCCAGTCGGCAAACAGAACCACCCCATGGTCCCTATTTATGATGAATACAAATCGGACCTGGGGGAGATCGAACCAGAGGAGCAGAATATTTCCTGTCCAGAGCTAGTCAGCGAGCAGCCACCGCCCGAGAGCAGTGAGCCTACGTCAGTTGTCCATCATCAACCTGTGCATATCAGAGATATTCAACTACAGGTGAACAACTGTGTAGCAGAGGAGGGTGTTTGTTGCCCATTTTCTGGAATTTGCCACTCATTCTATGACCCTGTCTGCAAGTACATGGAGTGGCATTTCTCCTATCCCTTGGAGCCGCCCTATTCCATCTCAACTCCAGCCTGTAAGGAGGAGTTGAAGAGTGTAACTGCTCTACTGTCACGGTTACACCATCCGCTGATGGTCATCGACAAAAGGAAGGAGCTTCTATCTAGGAAGTTGCTTGAATGACTATGGTGGAAATCTGCTTTCACCTAGCCCCATCTAAAGTGTTTTATTAGTTTAGGATTGTATATAAATAAGCTCCTTTGAGCATGTATCTTTAGTTTGTTACTTTTATTTGTCGGCCTGTATTTTCAGCAGCAGGATGTTTGAGCCTGACTCCATAGCCCAACAGCAAGGCACTGAAGCTGCGGAATGAGTTCTTAGAGCATCACAGGGACGACTCTATCCCCCATGGAGCCTAATGTTAGCAATTATTTTTGTCTTAGGCTCAAAAGCACCCAGGTATGTAGGTTGCTCAGGAAGTGCCCAAGCACAGCACGGGAGATTCCCTGTTTTTCTAGTAGCAAGGAAAACGAGCGGGAAAAATAGCATTGGCAACATCCAAGATCTATTTACAAAGAAAATCGAAGGTCATCGAGTTTTCGAAGCTACCGAGTTGCCCGAGGTTTAGCAAGAGGGGGCCTCAATGAGTTCTAAGCAGACTTGGTTCGTCCAATCAAATTGGGACAGGTGTCAGCCTATTGGCATATCGAGGATCGAGGTTTCGGAGAACAGGGAGCAAGAGTTTTGTGCATTTCAGAATCACGATATGCGATTTCCCGATGAAGACGAAGGTGGTCCCCAGAAGAGTCGGCGAGGAGGACAGGTGGCATCCCACATCAGCTATCGGGATATCGAAGATCCTGGAAGCAAGGATTTCGTGCATCTTGAACTCGCGAACCCCGTAGCCCCAACGGGATAAGTTTGTGGTCACGGGAGTAGGTCATATGAGTGGGAGCTGAGCCGGAAGAACCAGCACATGAAGGAGCGCATCAGGGATCGGAGGATCGAGAGTTCCGGTTACATGTGCACCTCGGCACCGCAAAACCCGAAACCCCGATGAGAGTTGTTGTTGTGGTCACATAGGGCCATAGTATAGCCAGGAGGGCTAACCCATACATGGATGCATCGATAATTCGGGGATCGAAAATTCTAAGGGTTAGAAATTCCCAACGGCAGGAAGGCCGAAACCCTGACGGGAGACATAAGGCTGCAGTCTTGTGGACACATGGTCGTATGGACCTGAGCCTAGCTAGGAGGAGCTAAGAGAAAAAGAGTGCTCATCGGAGAATCAGTGATCGGGAGTTCAAAGGGTCAAGAACTCTTGACAACGGGGAATGCGAAACCCCAAAACCCGATACAGAGTCGGGGAAAAGTCATGGTGAAGTATAGGAGACTGTGAGGAAAGAAGAAGAGACCTGTGGACTGGGTCAGGTTTTCATCAGGGATTCCACTCGGGGATCTAAAGAGTCGCTTTGGCTCAACAGAAAAGGAGAAAGAGGGTCGATGAAGCTCGCGTCACCCATTTATTGCAGAGTATGGAGGTCACGACTGAAATTTACCCAGGAGGGTCCCTTGTACCGGTTCTCTTCAGGAAAGCCACGCCGAGTCTCCAACTCACCAGAGGAGCCTGCACATGCCAGTTCAACATTCAAAGGGCTCAACTACCCCCTGGCACGAGCCATGCTGAATTAAGGAGGCGTATGACAGGGGAGCAGAGGACAGATTTGATTGAAGCAGATTGACAGCCCATCCTGATAGATAAGCTCCTCAACGTCAAGCATTGGATTCATGATATGATTGCGCCTTCAGTGCATGAGTCAGCTCCATGTATATGTAGGCGTTTTCTCCATTTTTTAAAGGATCGATGGTTGAGCAGAGCTCCCGGTTGTAAAGCTTTAATGAAGCATTGATGCTCTGGTTATGTATAGACTTCTGAGACTTCTTGCCTTATGAATGCCAGTTTCTTTACATTTTTGTTATACTGTGTTAGAGAAGCTAGGAATTGGAGGATCCAGTCGAGTTGTAGCTGTTATAGGATGATGTTGTAATGGATCATTGTAATAGTTACAGAGTCTCTAATCGGTTCCTGTGATTTTCTTAACACTGAATGACTTGGAATTGGAGGATCCAGTCAAGTCTTCTATTCAGTTTCTTGAAGCCCTAAAACAGGAGGATCCTGCGTTCAGAGTTTTTCCCCTACAAACCACTATATTCCTGTTGCCCAGAGCTATTTGTTCAGCTTTCTTACTAAGTCCTCCACCTGCTTTTCTTTTAATGAACCCACTGGCTGAAATTAGGATTCCAGACCTCCTTTGTTCTTTACGTACCAGATCTAGTCCTCGAGTTAGAGTGATAACTCCTCGAGTCTCTACCCATTTGATCGCCCATTTATCAAACCGTGACATAAAAACTGATGGGCGTTGGGCTCTGCTTCTACAAGCAATCCAGGAGTGACTTCCAGCGCTAACAGAATCCATTGACGAGGATTGAGAAAAAGGTTGAGGAAATGATGCTCATTATCCAAGAGATCCAATCATTGTTGAAACCAAAAGCCATAAGAATAGCTTTCATGTACTGCCATCTTAATTTGTCAAAAGCTTTTGAAAGGTCAAGTTTTAGAAGCATACCTGGAGTACGGGTGCTTTTGAGCGAATGAATGATTTCATGGACAAGTATGACGCTATCCATGATTTGCCTTCCTTC
The DNA here is from genome assembly GCA_009831015.1 of Picea engelmannii. NCBI lineage: Eukaryota > Viridiplantae > Streptophyta > Pinopsida > Pinales > Pinaceae > Picea > Picea engelmannii. Next base: position 146,101 of record ML788964.1, read on the forward strand.
GACATATCCTGATTTCTCCTTGGAAATTATGAAGGGGAGTATTGTCTTGAGTCTTAGAGTTATGACCTTGGAGAAGATTTTATAGATCATATTGATCAAAATCTGGACCAGGGGTCAAATTTTAGCTCAAAACTCAAAGTTCTCAGAATCGCTTCAAAACAAATGAGAGCGTAGCCCTCGTCATCACGAATCCAACGCAACTCATTTCGTCTCAAACGAAAGTCGGGAGCGAGAGATATCGCAATTTGTTCGGAATGTCAAACAGGTAAAAAAAAGGACGCTGACTGTATAGTCCGTATAGGATGACGTGGCATGACCATATGCTGACGTGGAAGAGGTGACGTGGCATGACCGTATGCTGACGTGGCAGTTTCAGATTGGCTGACAGTTGAGAGCGAATCACAATGCGACACGTGGCATGGTTGTTGGAAAATTATGAGGTGCCACGTGGCCTAATCATGGGCTGCCACGTGGCACCCTGTTATGAGTTTGGGTGTGTAAAATTTTATGAGTTTGTGGGATTTGAACCCCAGACCTCTACTATAATTCAAAGCTTTTACAAAGGCCGCCTTGCCAATACACCACCATATGGTCCTTGTTATATATGTGGGCGCACGTATATTTAAATTTTAATTATTTAAATGTTGGGCGGAGGTTCGGGATGGGGTTTAGCCCCAGCCCCCGGTTTCTATACGTGCCATGTGACCATGCCTCTTAGAATGGCGTGCGGGTATGTTTTTTCAAATGGTTTACCACCAAATACACCCGCCACTTGTTGCACTTGCATGCCCCCGTGGCATTGGAGCCCCTTTTTGCGTGTTAAGACTTGGTCCTATGACTCACATGACCTCGGCCTTGGCAGTTAGGGGCTAGGCGCACCCTAACTGTTGGACAGTTTGACCATTTTTGCGGTTATGTGCGGTGCTGGGTTTTCACGCTTTAAATTGCGTATGTTCTAGGTTCATTTTAACAAGGGTGTGTTTTGTAGATGCAGAGACAGCAAGCTTGAAGGAGGAAAATGGAGGAGGTCTAACTTCTTCATCTTTTGGCCGATTGAGGTGCCGTAAAAGCCTAGATAGGGGTTTTTGGACGTACTAAATCCATTGGCACTATTATCAAGGCAATTTGAAGACTTATTTTGTAGGGTTTTAGCCATTGATGTTTCAACAAGCTCCAGGGAGCTTGAAGCCCTCATTGATTGAGGTCATATTTTGGTGAGTCCAAGTTTGTTTTCTGTGACTGAATAGTCATTTTTGGCTAATTGTTATTCTATGAACACATTAGGACAAGTTTCAGAGCTTTTGAGGACTTTTACAGGTGTTTTTTCCAAAGAGAAGCTCAGGGAAGCTTATGGCCAGATGTAGAAGAGGTCATGCCCGGATGAGCCATGATCCATTTTCAGAGTTTTATTAGTAATTTTTGGGGTTTTTATGTGTTCTAATCCCAATGGTACAGTCTGTTTTACCATTGGAGTTGAGCAAAATCTTGTAAACTAACTTTTGACAAATTAATCCCAGAGAGCCAAGTCCATTGATGGAGGCTCAAGGAGATGTAGCCCGGAGAGGGGTGAACTCCTTTATCATGTTGTTCTTGTTGTGAGTGTTTGCTGGTTATTATTTGCTACAAGTTATTTTTGTTGTTGTATTGATGAAAACAACATATTTAATCTTGCAAAGAC
>ML788964.1:167044-178277 GCA_009831015.1 Picea engelmannii
TTCAACTCTAAGCTCTGATACCACTTGTTAGGCAGCGAAAGAAAAACATAGCATAAAACCAGAGCATAAACAAGAAATATCAAACACGCATTAAACCAAGAACAACAATCCCACTTTTTGACAAAGTGATTTATGTGGAAACCCAATGAAGGAAAAAACCATGAGCAATGACTATCGGTCTTCTTATTATTCAAGGGAGAATTACAATATCCTTCATAGGAAAACAATCATCCTTTCCTCACACACACTCTACTCTAAACACAACTTGCTTTGACACTCTTCACACATCGCACTCACACCTCTACGGGTATGCTCGTATATATAACATCTATCACTCAATTACACATAATAGTCATGAATAGATCACATAGTTTCACAAACAATTCATAAATAGATTGCATAAATGAGCATTAACATAGTTGCATGCATGTGCATATGACCGCATGAAGAAATTCATTGGCATGTTTCCAACAACCACATATTTCAATATGTGAAATTTAAATATTACAATTTGTTTATCTGTAATATGGTTTAAAAATAAAAATAAAATAAAAAATATATATGATTGTTGAATAAATTAATTATATATGAAATTTGAAAATTATTTATATCTAATATGTTTTAAAAATAAAAATAAAATAAAAAATATATATGAAAAAATAAAAATAAAATAAAAAATATATATGATTGTTGAACAAATTAATTATATACGATGATGGTGGTTATTTCCATCACTAAAATTCACCTTTATGCCATTATCGTTGAAAAAAATGGAAAATAGTTTTTAATATTTCAAATTTTAATGTTAATGGTTTCTTTTTTACAATCAAATAAAAAAATAAAAAAAAACATTTAAATTCAATATAAAATTTTAATATTTATAATTATTTAAAAATAAAGATTTTTCAAAAACTATTTTATAAACAAAACTTTAATCCCTATTCAATTATATTGGTTCAAATTTTATAAATATCTTTATAATACCTCAACCCCTTTTCAGAATAATCAATTCACCGATTAAAAAAAACTATTTCATAAACAAATTAAAATTAAGTATATAACATTTAATTTAATCTAACAATACAACCCCTCTTAATCCAAACATTCATTTATTAGAACATAAATGTGATCCTCTTACTCCAACAAAACATTTAGTATAACATAACTGTGATCCTCTTGCAATGGCATTGGCCACTCTGTGATCTGAATATATTAAACTTTTATATCCCGTTGACAAATTTATTGGGCGAGATGCCTTTAATACAAAAATATTATTTCACGAGGCTATATTTTGTTTGTGAGCGTATTCACCGTGTAAAGCTCTGTTTTTAATTTTATAAGTTCACTGTCGTGCATACGATTTTAAAAAACTGGTGTGCTGTAAACTTTTGCTTTTAATTTTATAAATCCAAGGAAATGCAGATTTTTTATTTATTTATAAAAAGCGACATTTGGAAGGGCGTTATACTATTGCCTAACAAACTAAGTGAATAAAATTTAATTAACATATAAGAAAGCAGACTTTAAACCCATAATTAAATATGCAATCAGATAGACATATGCCACATTAACAATAGACATATGCCACATTAACAACTAGTTAACACATGACAAAGATCTACTTAAAAGACACATGATTAGAAATTAAATTCAGGATGTCGTGACCTAAAGACATTAGGGAACATTTATTTCTATAAAGAACATTATATTTATTATGTTTGGGTTTTACAAATATTTATATTACATTACATTTTTTTTTTTTTATTAATTGTATTAATTGTATTTGGATTTTGCAAATATTTATATTCTGTTGGGTTAATATTATTAGATTTATTTGGGTGTGTTAATTATTTTGTTTAATTGGTATTTTATGTGATTATTATCATTTAAAATAATTGATTTCTGTTTTTAAAAATAGGTGATGAAGTTATTTATATTTAATTTTTTGTTTATCTATCTCATATTTCTTAGTAAAATGGTATTTTCATTTTTAAAATCTATATAATGAGAAGGTTTTAAGGCATTTCTTCATCTAATAATATATATCATTGAGTTAGTGATATGGATTTCATAAGGTTGATTTTTGACACTTAGGATGCTACTTACGGATATGCTTCTTAATACTTGGATTTGTGTTTTATGAATAGATTTAAGTGAAGATATTTTTTGGATGTTCTTTTGTGCTTGGACTCTCCAATTTTTTTTACCAATTTTAAAGAGATTTATTTGAAGGTTTTAAGGCATTTCTTTTTTTAATTATATATATTACCGAATCTCCAATTTTTTTTTACTAATTCTAAAGAGGTTCATTTAAAGGTTTTAAGGCATTTCATCTAATAAGGTATTTTTCTTGCAGTGTGTTAATTGATATGTCTCTTCATCACTGTAAATAAAATCATGAATCTATCTAAATCTTAACCCTAAATTTGGAATAGTCTGTATTATTAATTATATAATTTCGGACTACATAAGATCAATGAGAAGAAACATCTGCCATGTAAAAAAACAGAGATGATAGCTCAAAAACATTAGCCAAAACAGACATTGCAATCTATTTTCATAAATGTTGTAATCCAAATAACCTAAAAATCTATAAGGAAAAAATAGAAATCCATGCACTATCTAACTCAGTACATCACTGGACCGAGGATGGGAGCTGAAAGAAGACATGTTGTCTTATCTCTTGAAACGAACTAGAACTGATTTTCCAATACCTAAAATACTGATGAAACCTTACCGGGTAAGGAGACGATGCACTCCATGAACATGTGTCCCACTCACCCAATAACTCCATGAACACGCCGCCCACTCACCTAACTACATAAACACCCGTCCCATTCTCATTCAATAAAAACTTGGTAAAAAACCTAAAATCATAGTAAAAAGCTTAATTTACAATAAAAATAGTAGGTAAAAAAATAAACATGTAGTAAAAAATTAGACTTTCATCTATTGTAAGGAAGAAGAATATTGGGAGCATATAAAAGTGTTTCTATTTAAAGTCTATCTGTAATTTCAAATAGGTACACTTATAAGCTTAATTAACATTAATTATGAGATTTTTTTTCTTTGGAAAAAAAATATTTATGTAAAACAGGTTAATTTTTGTAAGGAGAAAATGATAAAGTTTAATTTTTGTGAGAAAATGATAAAAAAAAATTAATAGGAGTTGCAATTTTTGCTCCATCTCAATGTTAATAATTTCGTTTATAAGCAAACAAAAAAGACATTGGAAATAAATGCAGTGGCATTGACCGCTGCGCCACCTGAATATATTAAATTTTTATATTCCGTTGACAAATTTGTTGGGCGGGATACCTTTTAATACATAAATTGTTGCACAAGGGTATATTCTGTTTGTTAGCGTATTCACTGTGTATACAATGACGTTATTCATTTTATAAGTTCAATGAAGTGCATACAATTTAAAAAAAAATAGTGTGGTGTAAACTTCTGTTTTTTTTTTCATTTTATAAGTCCAAGAAAATGCAGATTGTTATTTCATTTTATAAGTCCAAGAAAATGCAGATTGTTATTCAACAGTGACATTTGGAAGAGTATTATTGTAATTTTAAGAGTAACATTTGGAAGAGTGTTATAGAAGAATCTTTATTGAATAGATTCAATTCATTCAAGAGCATGGATAAAAGTCAACGAAAGTCAACGATTGATTTTGCTCTCATTGCGTTGAATGGACGGGAGCTACAATTGAGTTAAGTCCAAGTGATTTTATAATCTCTCGTCATTTTTTTTTACAACCATATATCATTTAGAATTTAGAGTGTTAATAAAAAGTAGGACTTTTCAAAATTAGTGAATTTTTTGAAATTCCAAAATCTAAAAAAATCCTAATATCTGTTGTCTTCTACTGATCTATCAAACTGGATATAAATCCTATTAATATATTGTTTTATATACTAAAATAACAAGAAAGCAACTTTGATATATATATATATAACCTATAAAATACGGAAGATCATGCGACTTTGATACATATATATCCTATAAAATAAGACAGATGATGCGTATTGAGGACTTCTTCCTTGATTGAAGCGGGTTTCTTCTAGTCCATTTCCATGGCTCAATAACTTTTTTTGGAAAGTCTCCTTGTCTTTAATTCCCAATGGCACAAAATGGAAGTGTTCAGTGGAACTCCTCCATGTAAGCTTGAATTCATAGGTGATACCAAAGACAAGATCAAAGAGGAGACCATATTTGGTTGGGCTCCTTAGTCAAATTATCAAAAAAAAAAAATCATAAGTTTGTAACATATCGTCTTAAACAAGTGTGTGTTAGTATCACGTTTCTATAGGTATAATAAAGATTTCCAAACTTTTTCTTTTTGAAAACATTTGAAAAATTGGTGCATAAAAAAGTATTGTTGTTGGAATGGTCTTTAAGATTAAAAAAAAAAAAAAACTGTTACTTCTCTATCTAATGCCCTTTTACATTATACATGATGCCATAAAGTGTTTTGGCCAATAATTTTTTTTGCAATATTATAGTATTTTTTTTTAATTTTTCACAAGATAATTATAAATTTGTATGTAAAAATCATGATTATATCATTTAATGTGTTAATATAAAGTAGGACTTTTAAAAAATAAATAATTTTTTGAAAATCCAAAATCTTAAATTTTTTTCTACTAATTTATGTTATTTTGTGTAATTGTAACTGGTTACTCCTAATCCATCTCCATGGTTACATGATTTTTTTGGGAGAGTCTCCTCCTCTCTAAGTCCCAGTGGCAACCTAATCGAATTGTTCGATGGCTTTCTTCCATGTAAGCTTGAGCTCATAATTAATACCAAGACTAAATGAAAAAGGAAGCCATATTTGGTTTGGCTAGTGATTTGCATCATTAGGGGAAAAAAATGCTCCGAGGTAAAGATGGTCATAATTAATTTGAAAAGTCTAAACACTTGAAAACTAGATCAACTTGATTACTCATTTTGAATAAGTTCCACAAATTTATGTGTCATATATATATATATATATATATATATATATATATATATATATATATATATATATATATATATATATATGACCCTTCTAAATATGCTAAAGAAGATTACCTTCCTTACACCTTTAGCTTAAATTTCTCCTTCTTTCTATTATGGATGCCTTGTCTTCTACCCACCAATTCTCATCATTCCTCTTGGTATATTATCATCCTCATATACTTATCATTAACTGTTGGTTTGGAGAACTGTCGCCCCAACACCTAGCACCATAGAACTGTAGTATATTAAGAGATAAACTATAGTTATGTGACGTTAGTATAATTGACCAACTCTCTGTAACCGTAGACAGACTAACTAAGGATGTAATTACCTTAATTTAACACTCCCCCTAGTTGGTTTGGAGAAATGATGCCCCAACACCCAACACCATTGAATTGTAGTATATTAAAATATAAAAATATAGTTACGAAGAAGTTATAGGACGTTGGTGTAAATGAACAACTCCCTATAACCATAGACAAATTAATTAGAGATGTAATTGTGTTATTCTAACACTCCCCCTTAATGACATCCTCTAATAAAATTAACTAGAACTATCACCAACTTCCCTTGGAATAAGATTTCTTCACTATAGGATTCATCTTTGATGGTTTACAATGCATTAGAATATCCATTAATCATAACTTGCTCCTAACCATCTCACATTTTGATAATAAAATCCATGTCACATTCCCCTTCTTAATCGAAGATTCAACTTATCTGATTCAATATCAAGCTAGCATATGAGTACACCTACCACTCTCATACCTACCAAGGGGTCCATTCTACAACTTGATGCTACATCCTATCTATGCATGAGAGAGATACACCATGCACTATGACACTACCTATATGCCTAAATAATATAGTGTACAACAAACCTAGAGAGATCAATCTGCCTATGGCTAGACTTTTACAATTAGGACAAAAAAGGTCTCTAGGGTGTTGAGTAGAATCGATCACGCACCCCCTCATTACAACATTTTCATGACTTGGGTAGTCATCTTGCTCCATTTCCCACGCGATCTCTTGCCAACACCTTCTCTCCACCGCTTCACAATGGGTTCTCATATTCATTGGTGACTTCCTACCAAAATTTGTGTTGCAGATTCAATATCTGCGATTTCTTCGACGAACCACGCAAATCCTTAGTCTCGTTGTTGGAGAAATTTCTTGTGGATTTCCTTCTTGAATGGGTTACCTTTCTTCACTTGAGATCTTTTCACCTAGTGGTTTTTTCACTTTCTTGTCTTCTTTGCTCCACTTTGATCCTTACTTTATCGGTTCACCTCTTGCTTCACTTCTTGTAGTGATCTATCGATCCTCGCTTTATCTCTTCTCTTTAACAATACATTTTCTTTCCTTCAACGATTTTTTTGTTGCTCAGGGATTCTACTGATCCTTTATTTTGCCAATGCGATCCTTCACTTGGGATCTTTTCACCTAGTGATTATTTCTTATCTTTAACACTTCACACTTATTTCTGACTTTGTGGTGGCAATTTTCTTACAGACAAGTGATTCTTCTTTCTTTCCAGACTTCCTAAATGGTACTGCGGACCAAATCCCTTCTTTACTCCACACAAACACACAATATTTCTTCTTTCCTTTTTGCACCAAATCGATTCAACCTCTTCGAGGCCACACTCCACCTCTGTGCGGTTCATCTTCCTCACCCATCATTTCATTTTCTTAGATTTATAAAATCTTTTAATATCACATGAACACATCTCATGCAAGTTGATCTTTCACACAGAAAAAATCTATGCTTTGTCTTTACACAATATTTTAAAATTATAATAAAACATATATTTTTATTTCTTTATGAACGCCGAAAAAATCTTAGGTTATCCTTGAAAATTAAAATAAATCTCACGTCCTCCACTTTTAATTAAAATAATGCATCTTCTCACGTCTTCGTGACTTCTTCCGCTTTTTCCTTTAGCTTCATATTTTCTACAAATTCAATTTGTCATCTTTATCAATCCACGTTAGCGATACTCCTCGATCGCTTAATCGTCGTTCCACATAGTACATGATTTGTTTATCTTCTCTTATGTTGATCCTTTGTTTCTTTATCGATTTTTCTCCTTACAGACTAGCGATCTTGCTTCCATGGAAGGGTTCTAACGATCAACTCTGGCGAATCTAGGTCGCTTTCCAAATCTCCCTTTTCTCTTATTCCAGTGAACCATGGATTTTGCTCATCTCATTCAACGACTAAGGTTTATCAATGTTTAAGCGACCGTATCTTTCACTGGTTGTGACTTTGCCAACCACTTTCCATTCTATCCAGATTTTCACTTTTCATATCTTGGCATTACCTCTTTTGACACACACGATATGCCATGTCCATCCTTTCTTCTTTATTACAGGAAGATTGAATATCTTTCTCCATGATCCCTGGGAACCTTCCCCCTATCTTGCATCCTTTCTCAATTCCCTTTTTCCTCCACGATTCGTTGGGAACCTGGGCCCTCCTATGAGGGAGTGAAGCCCAGACCCGCTCTCACACCACTTGTTGGTTTGGAGCACTGATGCCCCAACATTCAACACCATTGAATTGTAGTGTATTGAAAGATAAAAATATTGTAGTGTAGATAAACTAATTAAATATGTAATTTCTTTATTTTAACACTACACCTTAATTACATCCACTAATAACATTAATTAGAACTATCATTATCTTTCTTTGGATTAAGATTTATTTACTATGGGATTCATCTTTGATGGTTTACAATGTATTAGACACTTCTTAATCATAACTTGGTTTTAACCATCTCACATTCTCAAATTACAATCCATCTCACATTCCCATGTTTAATCGAAGATTAACCTTCTCTGATTCAACATCAAACTAGCATACGGATACACTTACCACCCTCGTACCTACCAAGTGCTTTAATCCACAACTTGATGCCACATTCTCTCTATACATGAGATGGATACACCACGTGCTACAATGCTACATGTATGCTTGAATAACAAGGCTTACAACAAACCTGGCGAGATCAACTTGCCTATGGCTAGAATTTTACAACTAAGACCAAAACACTCTCTTGAGTGTGGGTACAACCGATTATACATCCCCTCATTACAACATTTCATCGCTTTGATAATCATATTGCTCCATTTCCCACGGGATCACTTGCCAACACCTTTTCTCCACCACTTCACAATGGGTTCTCATATTTGCTAGTGACTCCATACCAAAATGTTTGTTGCAGATTTGTACATTCAGTCTCTACATCTTCTTTGATGAACCATGGAAATCCTCACTTCACACTTCATTCTGACTATATGAAAACGATTCTTCTGGCGAAATCCTTTCTTCGCTCCACACAAATGCTCGATCTTTCTTCTTGCCTTTTCGCACCGATTTGGTTTTGATGCAAATCGATTCAACCTCTTCGATCTACCATGAATTCCTCACCCATAATGCCCTTTTCTTGACTTTACAAAATCTTTTAAAATCACATGACCACATCTCATGCAAGTTGATCGTCTCACAGACAAAAAAATCCATGTTTTGGATGTGGCCTTTTAAAATTATAATAGAACATTTATTTTTTTATTTCTTTATGAATGCCAAAATAAATCTTAAGTTATCCTTGAAAATTAAAATAAAACTCACGTACTCCTCTTTTAATTAAAATAATGCAACTTCTCGGCTTCTCACCTCTTGGCGACTATTTTTGTTTGTTTCCTTGCTGTTAGATATTTGCTACAAATTCAATCTCTCCTCTTTATCTATCCATGTTAGCGATACTCCTTGACTGCTTAATCGTTTCTCAACACAGTACATGATATGTTGATTTCTCTTATGTCGATCCTTTCTTAGTTTATCGACTTTTTCTTCTTGGAGACTGGCAATCTTTCTTTTGTGGAAGGTTTCTAACTGTTAGATTTTCTCCTTGCTTCTGTATTCCCGGATGACTCGACAGCTCCTGTAGCACTCCTATTCCGGCGAACGACGACCAACTCTGGCGGCTCTAGGCAACTTTCCAAATCACCCTTTTCTCTTATTCCAGCGAACCGTGGATTCTACTCGTCTCATTCAACTTCTAGGGTTTACCAGATGTTGAGCGGCCATATCACTTTCGTAGGATATGGCTTTTCCAAATGCTTTCCATTATGTTCAAATTTTCACTTTTTAGATCTTGGCATTGCTTCTTCCAACACACACGATCTTCTATGTCGATCCTTTCTTCATTATTGCAGGCATACTAACTATCTTGCTCCACGATCCCTGCCTTCTTTCTATCTTGCATCCTTTATCAGCGCCCTTCTTGCTCTAGGATTTCTTAGGCACCTGGGCCAGATCGGCTCTGATACTACTTGTTGGTTTGGAGAACCTATGCCCGAAAACCCAACACCATTGAATTGTAGAATATTAAAAAATGAAAATATAGTCCCTTGTTGTTGGTTTGGAGAACGGATGCCTATAAAACCCAAACACCATTGAAATGTAGAATATTAAAAAATAAAAATATAGTTACAAGGACATTAGTATAACTAACCAACTCCTTATAACCATAGAGAGACTAACTAAACTCCTTATAACCATAGAGAGACTAACTAAAAATGTAATAAACTTATTTTAACATTCTCACCATTGTTATCTTCCTCATATATGTAACATTGGAGGAAGCATGTAATGGGTGGATGGGAAGATGATATACAACGACATAGGGTTTTTAACTCGTGTGTGTTCAGAAGATCACAACTATCGAGGGAGAAGATACTATCTATATCATAAGAGCTCGCAAGAATACGCGAATACATAGAGACAAGAAGGGTAAACAGGGGCAAAAAGAGAGAAAAATGAGTGTAGTGAAAAACCCTCTTCTAAAACCTCTTCCCACTCGCATATTCTAAAAACTTCATTTAAATTTAAAAAAACTAAGAAAGGGAGAGGTGGTTCCACTAAAACCTCTACGAATTCATGTTTTCCTTATTGAATTTAATAACGGTTTAAATTGTTTGTTTACTTACCGGGTCATCCACTTTGTTTTGCCCTTTCATTGTGGAGTTTGGAGGCTTGTTATTAGTTAACACTAATCTAAAAATTGATGCCATCAGATTCGATGTTAGTTGATTTTTTAGGTAAGTTGAATAGGTTTAGTGAACTGTTGAGTATGTTTATTTTTATGTTGAAAGGTGTATAACTATTGGAGATAGGCATAATTAATCATCTTTTAATTTAAAATTCTAATCTGGCTAACAATTGAAAATGATGGAATATTCTTAGTCGTCCTCCCAAATCAATGAATGTGATTTACTTCATAACTTCCTTATATTTTTGAATGCATCAATTAGCCTGTTTATTTTTTAACATTTACCTAATCATATTAAGAAATTACTGTACCACCATATGATTGCCACTTTTACCTAATTAACCTTTGGAATTACCACATTTAAGATTAACTTTTGGATTTCCTTAGCTCTATGTGCGTTTCAGTCCGTGCGTTTCAATTTACCAGAGTACTGTTCGCGTTTCAATTTACCAGAGTACTGTTCGTTCAGATAACTTTCGGCGTTCACGAGTAGGGACACCAACCACTTTGCGGCTGTGCTAGTTATATCACATCAACATAACTTGACTTCACATTTTATTGACTTTTATTGATTTTGGAGTGCGAGTTGTATGTAGTTGACTTTTATCGACTTTGCTCCATGTCAGTTAGATGTACCGAATCTGCAATAAAAAAAAGAAGATGTTCATTTTTATAACCTGTTTTACATTAAATCTTCTTTTGTTGTAGGTGGGGGAGATTAGAGATTTCATATTAATTAACTTTCTTAATTATTTTTTTAATTCTTTTAATAGAATTACATTTTTTAATAAAATTGTCGGTGAAGAGAGATTGGTGAAAAGAGATTGCCTCTATAAACCTAGATCTAAAGAGATGCTCACAAACAACGCTAAACATGTAATCCGAATTTCAAACCTCAGCGAGGCCTATAACAGAAGACATCATCGTCCACTGTTCGGCCTCATCCTATGGGCTACTTTGTTAACTACGTTGAGTTCATTTGTCAATCCATGGTAGGTTGAGTAGCTTTGCAAAAATGTTGTGTATATTTCTCTCGTTTTTTCCTATTAAATATAGGTTGAGTAGCTTTGCAAAAATGTTGTGTATATTTCTCTCGTTTTTTCCCATTAAATATTGTCATTGTTATGTTGTATACTGGGAGTCGAATAGCTGGAATTCCACGACCATGGA
>ML788964.1:192253-206839 GCA_009831015.1 Picea engelmannii
CAAATCTTGGGCATGGAGATACACAGAGACTGGAAAAATGGTAAGCTTTGGTTATCACAACAGAATTATGCGGAGAAAATACTTATGAGATTCGGTATGAATAATGTGAAACCTCTATATATCCCTTTGGCTTCCCATTTCAATCTTTTTTCAGGTTTATGTCCTAGTAATGACAAAGAAAATGATTATATGTCTCGTGTACCATATGCTAATGTAGTAGGAAGCTTGTTGTATGCAATGGTGAATACTAGACCAGATATTTCACATGCAGTTGGTGTTTTCAGTAGCTACATGGAAAATCCAGGTAAAGAGCATCAGGGAACAATGAAATGGGTGCTTCGATATCTTAGAGGCACAAGTAATTATTCTATCACCTATGATGGTTCTAGTGATTCAGTTTGCGATTATGTAGATTCAGATTTTGCATGTGACTTGGACAAAAGGATATCCACTTCAGGATATGTCTTTACTCTTGCATGAGGACCTGTTACTTGGATGTCAAAGATTCAAAACGTAGTTTTTTTATCCACTAATGAGGTAGAATATATCGCTGCTTCACATGCATGCAACGAGGCAATTTTGTTACAAGGTTTGTTGGGTGAGTTTGGAAGGATGCATGACAAGGTGAAAGTACTCTGCAATAGTCAAAGTGTTATTCATTTGGCTAGCAATCCAGCTTATCACGGTAAGATGAAGCATATTTCTATTAAATACCATTTTGTAAGACAAGTTGTTGATGAAGGGGGAGTGGCTCTAGAAAAGGTCCATACAAAAGTGAATTTTGTAGACATGTTTACGAAACCAATTTTGTTAGAGAAGCTACGATGTTGTTTGGCTTCTCTTGGATTGCAGAAAGGTGTTGAAAAGTGCCAACTAATTTCCCATGCAGTAGCATGCACATCAGCTAAATTTAGAATGTTCATGCATGCACTCTTCAGGTTGTGTAACTAGTGGATCGGGTTGTAATGAGTTTGTCTAACTGTTTATCGAATCCTATATAACTAGGATACCTCTAGAGGTGTGGAGACGCATATATAGTGGAATGCAGTGAGGAGAAGATGATTGTATGTCTGTGTTAGTTATTGTAATTCTCCCTTGAATAATAAGAATAAGGATTATCATTATCTGGTGGTTTTTTCCGTTCTCAAATTTTGCTTGTGAATTAATCTTGCTTGTTTATACTTATGATGCCTAACATATATTACAAAGCATATTGTGGGATGAAGAAACAGTATAGATATATAACTTTTTTGAAATTTTACAGTAGTTCCAACTATATTGACCCAGGAAGAACGCAAGTATATACAATTTCATAATAGCAAAATATATTTTGTAATTGAAAATATTTTGTTAAGAGATATATTATGATAAGAAACAAATTTTCTTGTAACGTCTTATCGGCCAAATAGATTGCAAATCAGTCAATGCTTTAAACTATATATCGTGAATTTCAATTACCTGGAGTTCAACGACTAATTCAAATTCCAAATCCTCTTGATTAGTAAGGCATTTGCGACAAGTTCAACATTTGAGGGAGTGCATTAGTTATCATTTAGACTCATCGCGACTTTGAGGGACATTTAATATCTTTTATATGCAGATTACGAAGTGGCCGTAGATATATTATTTAGAGATGTTAAAAACTAAGACAAACAATTATTTTTTAAATATTTGAAATTTCAATTTTTTGCGTATATAAAATATTTAAAAATAAATTAAAAATCATATAGATTGCTAAGAGTCCATTGAGGATTTTGACATTTTTATTATTTAATTATATTAAAAATGAATATAAACAATTACTTTGCTACATATTTCAATCTTTGAAATTTCCCTTTTATGTAATGATAAATAAATGAATTATAGATATGATGATCATGATTATTTATTACTAAAATAAATTGAGTTTTTCCTTCTTAAAAAATATTTATATAAAGTAGTTGTTTTTTTATAAAAAAAATGACAAATAGATAGTTTTTTAATACTTAGAATTTATGAGTTACAATTTTTGTTCTATCTGGATGTTAATGATTTCCTTCCTATAACAAAACCAAACATTTAAAATAAATAAAAAAATTCAAAATTTAGAACTATATAAAAAAAATAAACATTATACACAAACTGTTCCATAAACAAAACGAACTGAACTGTATAACATTTAATTTAGTTCAACGGTACGGCCCCTCTTACTCCAACCAACCATTTAGTATAACGTAGCTGTGATCCTCTTGCAGTGTCATTGGCCGTTGCGTGATCTGAATATATTAAATATTTATATTCCGTTGACAAATTTGTTGGGCGGGATATCTTTAATACAAAAAATATTGTAAATTATTATTTTAAATATGTAAATGATATAAAACTATAAAATAAAAATTATAATAATAAAATAAAAGAAGATAGATCGATTTTAACATAAAAGTATGTAAACATTCATTTTTTTAAGGATATTCCCCCACTCTTTTCTCCTTCTGTGTGAGAATCATGTTGAAGTCGCCCTCGATGATCCATCGTTTGTGCTCATCTAGAGAACCTAGGTAAGCCATGCTCTGAAGAAAGAGGTATTTGTCTTAGCTATTTTTTGGTCCATAGGCGTTTGTGATCATTCCCTCCTTGTCCAAACCTATGGCTCCGTAGTGCATTGTGATGGTACTTGGTGTGGATAAGCCTTGATCAAGGATTATTGTAGCAGGATTCCAAAGTATGGCCAAGACTCCGGAAGCCCCTTTCGAGTCCGTTTGATAGGATTCATAGTTGCGCCAACATCTCTTGAGGATATCTTCTGCAATTTTCCCTGCACATTTTGTCTCTTGTAT
Organism: Picea engelmannii; assembly: GCA_009831015.1. Classification (NCBI taxonomy): domain Eukaryota; kingdom Viridiplantae; phylum Streptophyta; class Pinopsida; order Pinales; family Pinaceae; genus Picea; species Picea engelmannii. The sequence continues at coordinate 195,070 of ML788964.1, forward strand.
TAAGAGTATATCAGGGTCTTCCATTTTGACGCAATTTCGGAGAATCCTTTGTTTGTATCTTCCATTTAGTCCTTTGATATTCCAGGTGAGGATCTTCATAGTTAACAATTTGGTGGGTGGGAGAAGGATCTCTCTGAGAACCTGTGAATTTGTCTCGACTTGATCATATAGTTTCCCGCCTCCTTTATTAGCTGATGAGCCGATTTTCTGCCCCGTCGCTTGTTTTCTTTTGGGTGTTTTCTTAGATCTTGGTTTGGGTCTGTGTTGATCCCCAACCTGGATGTCGCCCATGCTAATGAGTCCATAAATACTTTGTGAACTTTCCTAAGTTGGTCCTCTGGTAAGGTTTGGAGATCCTTCTTGTTGAGTGCTTTTTCTAATCTGTCTAGGTCGATTTCTGCTAGGTCCTGCTCATCCATTTCCATGACTGTTTCTTCCTCTATTTCTAGTTCTTTCCTTGAGACTGGGTGGGTCTATGGATCTGTTTGGTTTGCTGGGGTTTGACACTCTTGTGATGACTGATCTTCCTTGTGCTTGCTGGGATCTTTCCCCGTAGTCTTGTGGGGGTTTTCCACCTCTTCTGCCTCTGGAAGGCAATTAAGGGCTTCAAATGAATTGTTATTTGGGTTCTTTCTTCCGTTGGTGGTTGTGGGATTCTTCTGAGCTTGTCTCCTTCGATTTTGAACCTTGGTAAATCCTTCCTTTGTTTTTTCTTCAACTTCCCTCTTTGGGGGGGGGCATTGAGAGGGTAGTCTCTGAAAAGGTGCCCATGTTCATGGAATTTTCGACATCTGAAAGGGATGTGTTCATAGTCTATGGTTTGGGCCCATTCCTCGTCTCGGTATTCTAGGGTAACTAGCCTGGAAGAGCTTTGGAGATGTTCATATAGACACATATCCTTTCATAAGAGGTGTATTTTCTCTGTTTGGTAGCTTCAGAATATTTGACATATTTACCTAGGGTGTTTCCTATGGCCACTAAAATTTCCTCTAACCAGAACTCTTGAGGTAGGGAATAGAGATGAATCCATACCAGTGCGTATGCGAAGTTTTCCTTTTTTGGGCAAAAGCGGTCTATCCATAAACGTAGGTAAAGGCCAACCGAGTTGTAGAAATATGATCCCCCTTCAAAGATCTTGTCCTTGTCCTCCAAGTTGTAGAATATTACTGTAAAGAATCCTTTGGAGCTTAGTTGGATCTAATAGTCTCCCTTGGGGTTCCACCACGCCTTGATCCAACGATCTAGGTCCTTTTTTGAGGGCCAGAGACCTAGGAATTTTTCTCTGTGGTTTTGATGACATACCTAGGCGCAACCGGGGCTTGGGGGATAGATTTGCTGAGTATCCAGACCCAAGCTTCTTTTGGATGCGAGGACTCAACATCCATGTTCGATTCTTTGCTTACATCCATTTCTTCTTGCAGATATTGGTCTTGTAAGTGAAATGGCGGCTAAAAGGACGGATGACACGCTCGTGAGTTCTCCGGATCATTTGTGGCTATGTTACGGTAAGAGGGGTCTTTCACCCCCCTTTTGTTCCCATTCTTCTGTGGCGGTCAGTGTTGGGGAGCAGAGATGATCAACGCATACAGAGAAGGTCAGAAGTGGTCAGGGTGGGAGGGAAGCTGGAGCATGTAAACCCAAAACCTTGCAGAGAGATACCTTTAGTCTTTAGTCTTGCAATGCATCTTTGTTGATCGAGTAAGTGTTATTTTTAATTGGTGAAATAAAAGTTTAATATATTTTTTTAATTCTATAATTAAATTTTATACTATTTAAATTTTATTATTATTTTAAATATGTAAATGATATAAAAAAATAAAATAATAATAATAAATAAGTGCTACTAACTACAATGACTATGTTACTTACCAATATATGTTCCTTAATCATGAGCAATTTAGTGATAAACTACAATGTTAAATAAATTAATATATCATCGAAAAATTCACATGCGAAGATTACCTTTAAGAAATGTAAAATACTATTACAAAACTGAATTACCGTGTTGCTAAGAGGGATGAGAAAGGTTGCTAGTTTATTTTGAAATAGTTATTGATATAACAATTTTATCTAGTAAGCATTTTGTCTAGTCATTTTTCATTTTGGCGTTGTATATTTATATGTATAATGATTAAACAAATTTTTATTAATTATATATATTTTATATAATAAATAAAATAAATTATACAATTGAAATGAATATCCAACTATAATATTCAAAATAGTTAAGAGAATAAAATTTAATATACAAATACACCTAAGTAAATATTTATGATCTTTAAACAATAAAACTATTACTCTATATTCAATAGTAGAAACAAAACTATGTTTTATTGAGGAGGCAATAGCACTTTATTTCAAAGAATCTAAACCTCAGATTGTGAATGAAGAGTTATTTGTTTTATGATACAAAATCTGAAATCTAAACCGTAAATTGTGATTTAAGAGTTATTGGTTTTGGTCCTTGAGGTGGTCTTCGAGATGCAGGATTGTCCAACGGACAAAAAATCTAGCCATGCTAAGGGTTAGTGTGACTCGGGTCAAGTGCTATCTCCAAATGATCTTAACGACTTAGATACTCCTAAGTCTCAGTTTCTCAAACCACAGATAAACTAGCAAAACAAATAAAAAAAAGTTATTGATTTTACACTCATTTTAATCCAAATCTATTTTATAATTTGGGAATGGAATAATAAAACATATATTTTAAAACATTAAATGAGTTCGGGCCTTTTCAATATTAATCTAATTTTAAAACACTAAACAAGTTAGTTATCCATTGCTATAACTACATTATTAAGATGTTAAAGTTTTTTTGTTTTTTTTACAAATTTTTTTTTAATAATTTTCACATATCATTTTAAAACACTAAACAAGTTAGTTATCCATTGCTATAACTACATTATTAAGATGTTGAAGTTTTTTTTGTTTTTTTTACAATTTTTTTTTTAATAATTTTCACATATCATATTTAAGAAATTTTTATTAATTCACAATCTTCACAACCACATTAATTATCTCTAAATTTTTATTAATTGACAATCTTCCCAACCACATTAATTTTCTTTTATTATTCTTAAAAGCTCTTGGAATTTTATTCTAAATTCATTATTATTTCAGAAGAGTCTCTTGGTTTTTCTAAATTCATTATTATTTCACAAGAGTCTCTTGGAATATATAAATGATATAAAAAGTATAAGTGAGTGTCCTTTTTATGTTAACATCATTCCTTCCAAGTTCTGCATGATTGATGTTTATTGATATGTCTTTAATGTTGCAGTTGGCGCTTGCAGGTATGGAAACTTATACAGTCAAGGTTATGGGACCACCATCGCTGCTTTGAGCATTGCTCTCTTCAACAATGGGGCATCCTGTGGAGTGTTCTTTGAGATTAGGTGTGTCGATGATCCGCAATGGTGTCTGCCGAGCAGCCCCTGTATTTTCATCATGGCTACCAACTTCTTCCCGCCTAACTATTTTGTCCCAAAAGATGATGGTGGATGGTGCAATTCTCTTCGAGAGAAATTCGACATGGCGATGCCTACATTCTAACAGATAGGCATCTCGAGGGTAGGAATCATGCCAGTCCAATACAAAAGGCACTGATCATCTTAACTTCTATACTTTAAATTACAACCTCGAAACAAGGAAATTTTAAATAATTCTAAGGATATAATGTAAATGTGAGGATATAATGCATAGTCGTGTATGTGAAGGAAGGAGGAATGAAAGCTCACCATCATTGGAAACCATTACTTCTACCTAATCCTGGTTTGACAATTTTTGATAAAGTCACTGTAAGACATGGCCACCCTTATCCCAAAATGTGAAAAAAATCATTGTTTAAGACCTCAAAATAACTCCATAAATTTATAATCTAGAAATCATAACAAATATATTATTTTTATAACCTAAAAATCATAACAAAAATAACCAAGATAGAGCCGTTTATAACCAACAAAAATAACCAAGATAGAGCATTGTGACCGGCCATGCATGATTGATGGGGAACAGATTTTAGAATGGAACTTTACTGTTATTTTGGGTGTGGCATTTGTAGCACAACCCATCGAAGCACACATGGCGCCATAGAATGGATGAATAAAGAGATCTGTAGCATGCGTTTGGCCGACACTTGTCGTTGCTTCTTCTATCCTCACGATCTTCATGGCGTATATCTATAATCATCATCGATCTTAATCTCTTGGACTCACCGATTTCCATGGGTGTCGATTGGAGAACCGAACGTTTGTCACAAATCATTTGACTTTCTTAGCATTATCACAAATTAGATTTCATTTCGATGCAGTGGAGCTCTTCAATTCGCAATGACATCAATTACCAGATGCAGAGTTTATCGATATCCATAACTCAGTGTGTTTTAGTATCACTCGCTCTAAAATTCACTAATAAGTTGGTTGTTTCTCAAGATCTCAATGGCGGATGGAAGTATGCTCATGCTACTTTCTATGAAGGAGGAGATGCTTCAAGGACCATGGGTACTAATTATTTTTTGTTTTCCTTTTTATGTTAACATCGTTCCTTCCAAGCTCCGCATGATTGATGTTTATTGATATGTCTTTAATGTTGCAGTTGGCGCTTGCAGATATGGAAACTTATACAGTCAAGGTTATGGGACCACCATCGCTGCTCTGAGCATTGCTCTCTTCAACAATGGGGCATCCTGTGGAGTGTTCTTTGAGATTAGGTGTGTCGATGATTCATAATGGTGTCTGCCGAGCAGCCCCTATATTTTCATAATGGCTACCAACTTCTTCCCGCCTAATTATTTTGTCCCAAAAGATGATGGTGGATGGTGCAATTCTCTTCGAGAGAAATTCGACATGGCGATGCCTACATGATAGGCATCTCGAGGGCAGGAATCATGCCAGTCCAATACAAAAGGTACTGATCAGCTTAACTTCTATACTTTAAATTACAACCTCGAAACAAGGAAATTTTAAATAATTCTAAGGATATAATGTAAATGTGAGGATATAATGCATAGTCGTGTATGTGAAGAAAGGAGGAATGAAGCCCACCATCATTGGAAACCATTACTTCTACCTGATCCTGGTTACAAATGTGGGTGGAGACGGAGTTGGTCGAAGCCTTGAAGGTGAAGGGATCGAATACGGGGTGGATGCGTCTGACAAGGAACTGGGGACAAAACTGGCAGTGCAATACCATTCTCCAGGGGCAGGCTCTCTCCTTTCGAGTCACCTCTAGCACTAGCCAAACTATTTCTTCTTACAACACGGCTCCCTCTGGTTGCCAATTCTAGCACTAGTATTGCCCAGTACTCAATCACTACACATCCGACTCTCTGCAAGCTGCAAGATATATATAGAGGCTATGTTGATAGAGGCTATGTGAGAATGATATGTTGATAGAGGCTATGTGCGTTTCATATGTGATAAAGATATCGGTTGTAAATGTTTGCTTCACATAAAACTAATCAACATCATTTTATGAAATCATATTATACTAGCACAGCAGCTAACTCGCGGCTGAAAACGCGGAAAGGTAGCGGTATATATTAATAATCTTCAGGTATCCCTACTACAATGAAAAATAAAAATCTTCATATCAAAACCTACTACAATGAAAAATCTTCTGATCAAAACGTTGAGGTACCTGCGCATAGGAGTTGAGCGTCGGATCCCCAAGGCTCGGAAATTGGAGAAGGGATCCATCGTCTTGTATTTCATCTACTCTGCGGGCAGATTGCAGAGCCTCTGGGGGGAGGATTACGGGGAATTCAAGCCAGAGAGGTGGATGACGGAAGGGATTGTGGGGAAGGCAGAATCGGAATTCAAATACCTGGTTTTCAACGGTGGGACACGAAGGTGTACGGGGAGGGAGTTCGCGTTTATTGATCGCACTCGCTCCTTTGTTGATGTGCACTCGCAATCGTATCATATTCTCCATGGAAATCGTGGCCAACACTTCAAACGCACGCCGAGGGGACACTGAGGTTGAAACGTTTCACTTCACATTCATGCGGCCAAAAACATTTGCATTGGTTAAAAAAATGACTGCGCGTAAAACTTTTTAATTGGCATCCAACGCCCACGCGGTCATACCTATCCGTCCAGTAACAATAATTTAGTAAATCGTGGCCAGGTTAACATATTATCTCTTAATCACTGAACGTGGCAATCTGGTGGTGAGCAAGTAATTTTTTAATCTTATTTAGTAAATGTGAAAAAGTAATCACATAAACTTAGGTCTTTATAAATGAGCGGAAGTTAATTTATCAAAATCTCATCCATTAATTAAAGAGGACCACTAAGAATATGCCAACATCTTCAATTTCCAATCCTAAAATTGAAATTTATAATTAAAAGATCATTAATAGTGCCCATTGTCAATAGGTGTACGCCTTTAGGCGTAATACAATTGTTTATTTTTTTGGATTTATATATACTTAAAATTACAAATTTTATATTTTTCTAATATAAATTTTTTTAATTTTTTTAGATTTATATAAAATTAAAATAATTTTTATAATTTTTGAATTTCTGAAATTTATGTAAAATCTAAAATTCATAAAAAAAAAAAGTGATGGGAAATTTAAAATTGATAAGAAATTGGAAAATCTAAAATTCATAATAAAAACTTTATTATTTTGACATAAAGTGGAAAAAAAAAATATATATATATATATATATATATATATATATATATTAAACAAATTTTTTTATACAATTTATTTTTAATAATTAAAATAAATCTAAAAATTAAACAATTTTAATTTTTAATGTTAATTTAGTTTTTTAGTTATAAATAAATTATAAAATGTTAATATAGAGTAAGTGTTAAATTTTGTTTTTTTCTATAAATAAAAGTGGATCTTTATATTAATGTCAATTGTAAACTTACAAAGATTCCTCGAGCTTATTTCCCTACACATAAATGCCTGCAGCTCAAAGTAGAAATGCTAGTAACAAAGTTACATAAACAACGCAGTTCCTTGAATTCCTTCATGTAATCTGTACCTCGTAACTTCTGGATTAGTTCCCGATTTCTGAATCGGCGAAAACTTCAGGACCAATCAACGGTCCACAGTCCGCTCACGATCAATGGTTGAGATCAACTCACGAACTCGGACTTCGTGAGTTCTCTCCTCATCCTTTCCCAACCTATGAGCTTAGTGGGCGCAAGCCCCTCCCCTTCCGAGTGCTTCAGGACTTTGCTTTTCGCGAAGTTGAAAGAACCCATACCTCTGTTCTTTCAAAACCCGAACCCCGACTCTCCGCTTTCTAGAACCTTTGCGAATTGAGATTTCACAATTCGGGGCTTTGCGATTCGGGACTTTGGAGGCCCCGATCTTCCAAGATCCGAACCCTAACTCTCTGCTTGCCAGATCAATAGTCTAGAAATATCTGTGATCCAACGGTCCTGAACTTCCCTTCATGAATCGGGGCTTCGCGTTTCGGGACTTTGGAAGTTGTTTCGTCTCGAGCTACCAAAACCCAAACCCCAACTCACCGCTTCCAGATCCAACGGTCATGGTCTCCCCTTCACGAGTCAGGATTTCACGACTTTGGCAAGTCCACTTTCATTCAAAGTGCTAAGGGTCGTGCACTTTACTTCTGACGACTATTGATCTTCTGCGCTAGCGCTAACGCCTCTGATCATTTCTGACTTAGAAGATTTTCTAAGTATTCAAAGTTGACACTCCGTCCGGGTTAGGGTTGTCCAGCTGGGAAACCTCCTTGCATTGGAGCCAGAGGGGTGAGCTTTGGGACTGCCTGGAATCATGGAAAATGATCTGCTACATGGAGTCAACTCCTACATTGGCCAATCTGTCGGCAACTTTGTTTTCACTCGTTGGATGTGTGAGGGGGTTAGAGTTAGAGAGGGTCTGAGAAGTGCTTGGAAGCTGTATAGGGGGGCAAGGAGGCACCAAATGGGGGTGATTTTCCCCAGATCTCTTCCACTTAGGATTTGTGTTGCCAAGTTTATTATGATTTTGAAATCTCCTTCAATGATCAGATAGGTGAGGTTTTGATCCAGATCCATTTGCACTCCTCTAATAAGACCCCAAATTTATGCTAAATTGTTGGTATCGCATCCTAGATTTTCTGCAATGAGGCTATGAATTTGGCCCAAACTGTTTCTTATGACCGCTCCATAGCCTGAGTGTCCTATATTTCCTTTTGAAGTGCCATCAAAGTTGACTTTATGGAAGCCAGGATGGGGGGGAAACCACTTAGAGGGACTGAAGGATTTTTAATTTAGGGGGGGCTGCTGAGGAGGGGTGGAGTGTGCAAACGAGAAGCCCCAATAATTGAGGAGAAAGAGCTCACCTGGACAAGTGGGGAAGTCTTCTTGGGTCCACAATTGTAGCTGAAGAGTTTCCTGGAGATGCAAGAGGATTGTATTCTAGAGGAGGGTGGGAGGAGAGGGCTGAGAATGAAATATTCTTCTGTTCCTCTCTTTCCATATTTGCCAAACTATGAAGCCTAGTAAGACTTGCCAGGTTTTGTTCAGGATAATAATTTTGAAGGAACCGGAACCCCAATCCCTGATTGTGCTTATGATGTTGTTTTTAACTCATTTGGTTCTTCTCATGAATTGAGTGGCTTGGTTCCAGATGTTCTCACTAAGTGGACAATTGTTTAGGAGGTGCTCCATGGTTTCTGCCTGGAGATGGCAGAGATGGAAAATCGAGGGGCCAATGAAACCTCATCTTTGAAGATTCTCCCAGGTTAAGATCTTGTTCTGAAGTAGAAGTTAGAGGAACGTAGAGATTTTGGGCCAGAGTTTTGATTTTCATATTGTTGTCCAGATGCTATCTTTTTGAATATTTTGGAATTTCTCCTCTAGAGTGTATCTCTCCTTGAGAGTGAAGCTTCAATGAGGTGTGTATCCCCATATGAGAATGTCTTGGTCTATTCTTTTCTAGATTCGCCTTTGTGATGTTGCTTGTTTCTAGTGCTACGGGTCACAATCCATTGCCACTTAGAGTTCCTGATGGGTTGATTTACAGCTTCGCCAGGGAGATTTGTTGGGGGTATCTGTCCACAAGTTTTCCACTTTGAGAGTGGCAAGATCTTGAATGTGATTTTCATAGGATTGAATATTTTCTTCCAATCGTAGGGGTGGCATTTGCTACCAAGAATCCATCCAGAATAGGGCATTCTGACCATTGTGAACTTCCCAGAAAGCATGTTCTTGTATGAGTGGCTGATTTTTCCAGGCCGCATTCCAGATGTTGGAGCCTTGAATTTTCTCCTGCATTCTTAGAAGATGGCTTTGATGTGTATTTGGGGCATATTTGCATTTCCAGAGTTTTGCCCAGATCTCTGCTGGATTTTTGAGCCATCTTTACCAAATTATTTCTCCCATGGTGCTATTTAATTTTCCAGGGTCCTGGAGGCCCAGACCACCTCAAGATTTGGGCTTGCAAACTTTGTCCCAACTGACTAGGGCCCATTTTTTGTTCGGGTTATGTCCATGCCATAGGAATTTTCTTTTCATATTCCTTATTTTTTTTATGACCAATTGGGGGGAAGCCAGGACTGTGAAGAGGTAAGCAGGGATGGCTTCAAGGAATGACTTTAAGAGAACGATTCTGGTTGGAAAGTTGAGGGAACGAAAGGTCTAATTGGTAAGATGGTTGGAAATGGAGAGTAGGAGAGAGTCCCAGGAGATGTTTCGACTGCTGAGTCAGAAAGAGGGAGTCTCGGGTAGTGAGAGGGAAGAGTGCAGATAGGGGTATTCAGAAGTTGAGAAAGGTGTTGTTGGATTGCTACATGAGTATTAGAAAAGAAGAGTTGTGACTTGGCCAAATTAAAGGTGTTGTCGGAGGCTTCGCTGAAATCAAAGAGGATGAAACTTAGTTTATTTGATTCTTGCATAGTGGGGGTGTTCATTAGCAGTGTGTCATGGAAAAATTGGTTGTGGGAGGCTGCCGGTTGTAACCCATGAAGAGGGAGGCCTTGGAGGGATCCATTTTGAATTGAAGCCTTGATATAACGTTCTAAGCCCTCAACCATTATGACAAATAGGAAAGGGGAGAGAGGGTCGCCTTGCCTTATTCCTCTTGTGGGGGAGAATGGTTGAGAGGGGAATCCATTGACGAGGATTGAGAAAAAGGGTGAGGAAATGAGGTTCATTATCCAAGAGATCCAATCCTTGTTGAAACAAAAAGCCGAAAGAAGAGCTTTCATGTACTGCCATCTTAATTTGTCAAAAGATTTTGAAAGGTCAAGTTTTAGAAGCATACCTGGAGTACGGGTTCTTTTGAGTGAATGAATGATTTCATGGAAAAGTATGACGCTATCCATGATTTGCCTTCCTTCGACGTATCCTGATTTCTCCTTGGAAATGATGAAGGGGAGTATTGGCTTGAGTCTTAGTGCTATGACTTTGGAGATGATTTTATAGATCACATTGCAGAGTGTTATGGGTCTGAAATTCTTCGGATTTGTTACTCTTTCTTCTTTGGGTATTAGGGTGAGGAAAGTGACATTTAGTGCTGAAATAACTTTGCCTGAGATGGTGATTCCTCTACCAACTGCCACACTTCATCCCTTAGCATTGGCCAACAAGAGTGGAAGAATTATGTGATGAATCCATTCGGGCTTGGAGCCTTGCCTATGGGTAAATCCTGAATATCCCTATCCACTTTTGCTTGTGTTATTGGTGTCATGAGAGCCTCATTCTGCTCCTAGGTCATAATAGTTGGGATATTTTTGGTCACTTGCTCTATTGCTGAGGTACAGTCCACCTTTGGTTCTGAGAGGAGATCCCCGTAGAAGTCTGACAACTCGTGTGATATTTCCTGATGAGTGAGCAAGGTGTTTCCTTGTGGGTCTTCTAGCTTCATAATGCGATTGATGAGACGTCTATGGATCATGGACCGGTGGAAGAATTTGGTGTTTTTCTCTCCCTCGTTGAGCCATTGAAACCGAGATTTCTGTCTCCACAAGATTTCTTCATGCTTGTATCTTTATTCCAGTTGCCTTTTGATTTCATTCTCCTCCTGTTGTTGAGTGATTGTGTGTCTTGAGTGAATGATTTTCCTCTGAAGGTCCTCTAGTTTTTGTTCCAGCAGTTTCCTTTCCTGGAAGATGTTCCCGAAGACTTATTTGTTCCATTTATGCACATGTTGTTTAAAGTATTTGAGCTTTTGCTGGAAGCAATACATTTTTGTACCCCTCTCTATTTCTGTTGTGCTCCACCAATGACGGGTTAGCTCCTGGAAGTCTGGATGGGAGAGCCAAATTTTTTCAAATCTGAAGGGTTTTAACTTGTGGGTGGTGATAGTGTCAACCCAAAGCTGAACCGACTAGTGGTCCGAGCCTACCTTTGGGAGGATGTTGGAATCTACTAGGGGGGATTCCAAAAGGAGAGTTTTTGAAATTAGAAAGCGATCTAGCCTGCAGGCTATTTCTTGGTGACCTGATCTTTTGTTGGTCCAGGTGTAGGTACCATTTCCATTCTCTATGTCTACCAGTTGGAGGTTCTCTATGAGTTCCTGGAATTTTACGCTATCCTGCTAGAGGCGTTCCCCCCCCCCTCTTTTCTCCTCCTGCGTGAGAATCATGTTGAAGTCGCCCTCGATGATCCATCGCTTGCACTCATCTAGAGAACCTAGGTAAGCCATGTTCTGAAGAAAGAGGTCTTTGTCTTGGCTATTTTGCGGTCCATAGGCGTTTGTGATCATTCCCTCCTTGTCCAAACCTATGGCTCTATAGTGCATTGTGATGGTACTTGGATGGAGTGGAGAAGACTTTATCAAAGATGACTGTAGCAG